>CAXIIO010000404.1:0-209061 GCA_964028335.1 Altica lythri | reverse complement strand
ATATTTTTCACGGTGGCACTTTACATTTTTGACATTTAGCATTGTGACATTTGTCATTTGACATCTTAGAAATTTGCCATCTTGAAATTTTTCATTTTTGACACTTTTCATTTTTGACATTTAGCATTGTGACATTTGTCATTTGACATCTTTGACATTTGCCATTTTAAAATTTGTCATTTTTGACATTTTTCATGGTGACACTTTTCATTTTTGACATTTAGCATTGTGACATTTGTCAGTTTTGACATTTGCCATCTTGAAATTTGTCATTTTTGACATTTTTCATGGTGACACTTTTCATTTTTGACATTTAGCATTGTGACATTTGTCATTTGACATCTTTGAAATTTGCCATCTTGAAATTTGTCATTTTTGACATTTTTCATGGTGACACTTTTCATTTTTGACATTTAGCATTGTGACATTTGTCATTTGACATCTTTGACATTTGCCATCTTGAAATTTGTTATTTTTGACATTTTTCATGGTGACACTTTTCATTTTTGACATTTAGCATTGTGACATTTGTCATTTGACATCTTTGACATTTGCCATCTTGAAATTTGTCATTTTTGACATTTTTCATGGTGACACTTTTTATTTTTGACATTTAGCATTGTGACATTTGTCATTTGACATCTTTGACATTTGCCATCTTGAAATTTGTCATTTTTGACATTTTTCATGGTGACACTTTTCATTTTTGACGTTTAGCATTGTGACATTTGTCATTTGACATCTTTGACATTTGCCATCTTGAAATTTGTTATTTTTGACATTTTTCATGGTAACACTTTTCATTGTTGACATTTAGCATTGTGACATTTGTCATTTGACATCTTTGACATTTGCCATCTTGAAATTTGTCATTTTTGACATTTTTCATGGTGACACTTTTCATTTTTGACATTTAGCATTGTGACATTTGTCATTTGACATCTTTGACATTTGCCATCTTGAAATTTGTCATTTTTGACGTTTTTCATGGTGACACTTTTCATTTTTGACATTTAGCATTGTGACATTTGTCATTTGACATCTTTGACATTTGCCATCTTGAAATTTGTCATTTTTGACATTTAGCATTGTGACATTTGTCACTTGACATCTTTGACATTTGCCATCTTGAAATTTGTCATTATTGACATTATTTATGGGGACACTTTTCATTTTTGACATTTAGCATTGTGACATTTGTTATTTGACATCTTTGACATTTGCCATCTTGAAATTTGTCATTTTTGACATTTTTCATGGTGACAATTTTCATTTTTGACATTTAGCATTGTGACATTTGTCATTTGACATCTTTGACATTTGCCATCTTGAAATTTGTCATTTTTGATATTTTTCACGGTGACACTTTACATTTTTGACATTTAGCATTGTGACATTTGTCATTTGACATCTTAGAAATTTGCCATCTTGAAATTTTTCATTTTTGACACTTTTCATTTTTGACATTTAGCATTGTGACATTTGTCATTTGACATCTTTGACATTTGCCATGTTAATATTTGTCATTTTTGACATTTTTCATGGTGACACTTTTTATTTTTGACATTTAGCATTGTGACATTTGTCAGTTTTGACATTTGCCATCTTGAAATTTGTCATTTTTGACATTTTTCATGGTGACACTTTTCATTTTTGACATTTAGCATTGTGACATTTGTCATTTGACATCTTTGAAATTTGCCATCTTGAAATTTGTCATTTTTGACATTTTTCATGGTGACACTTTTCATTTTTGACATTTAGCATTGTGACATTTGTCATTTGACATCTTTGACATTTGCCATCTTGAAATTTGTCATTTTTGACATTTTTCATGGTGACACTTTTCATTTTTGACATTTAGCCTTGTGACATTTGTCATTTGACATCTTTGACATTTGCCATCTTGAAATTTGTCATTTTTGACATTTTTCATGGTGACACTTTTCATTTTTGACATTTAGCATTGTGACATTTGTCATTTGACATCTTTGACATTTGCCATCTTGAAATTTGTTATTTTTGACATTTTTCATGGTGACACTTTTCATTTTTGACATTTAGCATTGTGACATTTGACATCTTTGACATTTGCCATCTTGAAATTTGTCATTTTTGACATTTTTCATGGTGACACTTTTTATTTTTGACATTTAGCATTGTGACATTTGTCATTTGACATCTTTGACATTTGCCATCTTGAAATTTGTCATTTTTGACATTTAGCATTGTGACATTTGTCATTTAACATCTTGGACATTTGCCATCTTGAAATTTGTCATTTTTGACATTTTTCATGGTGACACTTATCATTTTTGACATTTAGCATTGTGACATTTGTCAGTTTTGACATTTGCCATCTTGAAATTTGTCATTTTTGACATTTTTCATGGTGACACTTTTCATTTTTGACATTTAGCATTGTGACATTTGTCATTTGACATCTTTGACATTTGCCATCTTAAAATTTGTTATTTTTGACATTTTTCATGGTAACACTTTTCATTTTTGACATTTAGCATTGTGACATTTGTCATTTGACATCTTTGACATTTGCCATCTTGAAATTTGTCATTTTTGACATTTTTCATGGTGACACTTTTCATTTTTGACATTTAGCATTGTGACATTTGTCATTTGACATCTTTGACATTTGCCATCTTGAAATTTGTCATTTTTGACATTTTTCATGGTGACACTTTTCATTTTTGACATTTAGCATTGTGACATTTGTCATTTGACATCTTTGACATTTGCCATCTTGAAATTTGTCATTTTTGACATTTAGCATTGTGACATTTGTCACTTGACATCTTTGATATTTGCCATCTTGAAATTTGTCATTTTTGACATTTTTCATGGTGACACTTTTCATTTTTGACATTTAGCATTGTGACATTTGTCATTTGACATCTTTGACATTTGCCATCTTGAAATTTGTCATTTTTGACATTTTTCATGGTGACACTTTTCATTTTTGACATTTAGCATTGTGACATTTGTCATATTCGACATCTTTAACATTTGCCATCTTGAAATTTGTCATTTTTGACATTTAGCATTGTGACATTTGTCATTTGACATCTTGGACATTTGCCATCTTAAAATTTGTCATTTTTGACATTTTTCATGGTGACTTTTATCATTTTTGACATTTAGCATTGTGACATTTGCCATCTTGAAATTTGTCATTTTTGAAATTTTTTATGGTGACACTTTTCATTTTTGACATTTAGCATTGTGACATTTGTCATTTGACATCTTTGACATTTGCCATCTTGAAATTTGTCATTTTTGACATTTAGCATTGTGACATTTGTCATTTGACATCTTTGAGATTTGCCATCTTGAAATTTGTTATTTTTGACATTTTTCATGGTGACACTTTTCATTTTTGATATTTAGCATTGTGACATTTGTCATTTGACATCTTTGACATTTGCCATCTTGAAATTTGTTATTTTTGACATTTTTCATGGTGACACTTTTTATTTTTGACATTTAGCATTGTGACATTTGTCATTTGACATCTTTGACATTTGCCATCTTGAAATTTGTCATTTTTGACATTTAGCATTGTGACATTTGTCATTTGACATCTTTGACATTTGCCATCTTGAAATTTGTTATTTATGACATTTTTCATGGTGACACTTTTCATTTTTGACATTTAGCATTGTGACATTTGTCAGTTTTGACATTTGCCATCTTGAAATTTGTCATTTTTGACATTTTTCATGGTGACACTTTTCATTTTTGACATTTAGCATTGTAACATTTGTCATTTGACATCTTTGACATTTGCCACATTGAAATTTGTTATTTTTGACATTTTTCATGGTGACACTTTTCATTTTTGACATTTAGCATTGTGACATTTGTCAGTTTTGACATTTGCCATCTTGAAATTTGTCATTTTTGACATTTTTCATGGTGACACTTTTCATTTTTGACATTTAGCATTGTGACATTTGTCATTTGACATCTTTGACATTTGCCATCTTGAAATTTGTTATTTTTGACATGTTTCATGGTGACACTTTTCATTTTTGACATTTAGCATTGTGACATTTGTCATTTGACATCTTTGACATATGCCATCTTGAAATTTGTCATTTTTGACATTTTTCATGGTGACACTTTTCATTTTTGACATTTAGCATTGTGACATTTGTCATTTGACATCTTTGACATTTGCCATCTTAAAATTTGTTATTTTTGACATTTTTTATGGTGACATTTTTCATTTTTGACATTTAGCATTGTGACATTTGTCATTTGACATCTTTGACATTTGCCATCTTGAAATTTGTCATTTTTGACATTTAGCATTGTGACACTTTTCATTTTTGACATTTAGCATTGTGACAATTGTCATTTGACATCTTAGACATTTGCCATCTTGAAATTTGTCATTTTTGACACATTTCATTTTTGACATTTAGCATTGTGACATTTGTCATTTGCCATCTTTGACATTTGCCATCTTGAAATTTGTCATTTTTGACATTTTTCATGGTAACACTTTTTATTTTTGACATTCAGCATTGTGACATTTGTCATTTGACATCTTTGACATTTGCCATCTTGAAATTTGTCATTTTTGACATTTTTCATGGTGGCACTTTTCATTTTTGACATTTAGCAATGTGACATTTGTCATTTGACATCTTTGACATTTGCCATCTTGAAATTTGTCATTTTTGACATTTTTCATGGTGACACTTTTCATTTTTGACATTTAGCATTGTAACATTTGTCATTTGACATCTTTGACATTTGCCATCTTGAAATTTGTTATTTTTGACATTTTTCATGGTGACACTTTTCATTTTTGACATTTAGCATTGTGACATTTGTCAGTTTTGACATTTGCCATCTTGAAATTTGTCATTTTTGACATTTTTCATGGTGACACTTTTCATTTTTGACATTTAGCATTGTGACATTTGTCATTTGACATCTTTGACATTTGCCATCTTGAAATTTGTTATTTTTGACATGTTTCATGGTGACACTTTTCATTTTTGACATTTAGCATTGTGACATTTGTCATTTGACATCTTTGACATATGCCATCTTGAAATTTGTCATTTTTGACATTTTTCATGGTGACACTTTTCATTTTTGACATTTAGCATTGTGACATTTGTCATTTGACATCTTTGACATTTGCCATCTTAAAATTTGTTATTTTTGACATTTTTCATGGTGACACTTTTCATTTTTGACATTTAGCATTGTGACATTTGTCATTTGACATCTTTGACATTTGCCATCTTGAAATTTGTCATTTTTGACATTTAGCATTGTGACACTTTTCATTTTTGACATTTAGCATTGTGACATTTGTCATTTGACATCTTAGACATTTGCCATCTTGAAATTTGTCATTTTTGACACATTTAATTTTTGACATTTAGCATTGTGACATTTGTCATTTGCCATCTTTGACATTTGCCATCTTGAAATTTGTCATTTTTGACATTTTTCATGGTAACACTTTTTATTTTTGACATTCAGCATTGTGACATTTGTCATTTGACATCTTTGACATTTGCCATCTTGAAATTTGTCATTTTTGACATTTTTCATGGTGGCACTTTTCATTTTTGACATTTAGCATTGTGACATTTGTCATTTGACATCTTTGACATTTGCCATCTTGAAATTTGTCATTTTTGACATTGTTCATGGTGACACTTTTTATTTTTGACATTTAGCATTGTGACATTTGTCATTTGACATCTTTGACATTTGCCATCTTGAAAGTTGTTATTTTTGACATTTTTTATGGTGACACTTTTCATTTTTGACATTTAGCATTGTGACATTTGTCAGTTTTGACATTTGCCATTTTGAAATTTGTCATTTTTGACATTTTTCATGGTGACACTTTTCATTTTTGACATTTAGCATTGTGACATTTGTCATTTGACATCTTTGACATTTGCCATCTTGAAATTTGTTATTTTGACATTTTTCATGGTGACACTTTTCATTTTTGACATTTAGCATTGTGACATTTGTCATTTGACATCTTTGACATTTGCCATCTTGAAATTTGTCATTTTTGACATTTTTCATAGTGACACTTTTTGTTTTTGACATTTGGCATTGTGACATTTGTCATTTGACATCTTTGACATTTGCCATCTTGAAATTTGTTATTTTTGACATTTTTCATGGTGACACTTTTCATTTTTGACATTTAGCATTGTGACATTTGTCATTTGACATCTTTGACATTTGCCATCTTGAAATTTGTCATTTTTGACATTTAGCATTGTGACACTTTTCATTTTTGACATTTAGCATTGTGACATTTGTCATTTGACATCTTAGACATTTGCCATCTTGAAATTTGTCATTTTTGACACTTTTCATTTTTGACATTTAGCATTGTGGCATTTGTAATTTGACATCTTTGACATTTGCCATCTTAAAATTTGTCATTTTTGACATTTTTTATGGTGACACTTTTCATTTTTGACATTTAGCATTGTGACATTTGTCATTTGACATCTTTGACATTTGCCATCTTGAAATTTGTCATTTTTGACATTTTTCATGGTGACACTTTTCATTTTTGACATTTAGCATTGTGACATTTGTCATTTGACATCTTTGACATTTGCCATCTTAAAATTTGTTATTTTTGACATTTTTCATGGTGACACTTTTCATTTTTGACATTTAGCATTGTGACATTTGTCATTTGACATCTTTGACATTTGCCATCTTGAAATTTGTCATTTTTGACATTTTTCATGGTGACACTTTTCATTTTTGACATTTAGCATTGTGACATTTGTCATTTGACATTTTTGACATTTGCCATCTTGAAATTTGTCATTTTTGACATTTAGCATTGTGACATTTGTCATTTGACATCTTTGATATTTGCCATCTTGAAATTTGTCAATTTTGACATTTTTCATGGTGACACTTTTCATTTTTGACATTTAGCATTGTGACATTTGTCATTTGACATCTTTGACATTTGCCATCTTGAAATTTGTCATTTTTGACATTTAGCATTGTGACATTTGTCATTTGACAACTTGGACATTTGCCATCTTGAAATTTGTCATTTTTGACATTTTTCATGGTGACACTTATCATTTTTGACATTTAGCATTGTGACATTTGTCATTTGACATCTTTGATGTTTGGCATCATGAAATTTGTCATTTTTGGCATTTTTCATGGTGACACTTTTCATTTTTGACATTTAGCATTGTGACATTTGTCATTTGACATCTTTGACATTTGCCATCTTGAAATTTGTCATTTTTGACATTTTTCATGGTGACACTTTTCATTTTTGACATTTAGCATTGTGACATTTGTCATTTGACATCTTTGACATTTGCCATCTTGAAATTTGTCATTTTTGACATTTAGCATTGTGACATTTGTCATTTGACATCTTGGACATTTGCCATCTTGAAATTTGTCATTTTTGACATTTTTCATGGTGACACTTATCATTTTTGACATTTAGCATTGTGACATTTGTCCTTTGACATCTTTGAAATTTGCTATCTTAAAATTTGTCATTTTTGACATTTAGCATTGTGACATTTGTCATTTGACATCTTTGATATTTGCCATCTTGAAATTTGTTATTTTTGACATTTTTCATGGTGACACTTTTCATTTTTGACATTTAGCATTGTGACATTTGTCATTTGACATCTTTGACATTTGCCATCTTGAAATTTGTCATTTTTGACATTTTTTATGGTGACACTTTTCATTTTTGACATTTAGCATTGTGACATTTGTCATTTGACATCCTTGACATTTGCCATCTTGAAATTTGTCATTTTTGACATTTAGCATTGTGACATTTGTCATTTGACATCTTGGACATTTGCCATCTTGAAATTTGTCATTTTTGACATTTTTCATGGTGACACTTATCATTTTTGACATTTAGCATTGTGACATTTGTCAGTTTTGACATTTGCCATCTTGAAATTTGTCATTTTTGTCATTTTTCATGGTGACACTTTTTATTTTTGACATTTAGCATTGTGACATTTGTCATTTGACATCTTTGACATTTGCCATCTTGAAATTTGTCATTATTGACATTATTTATGGGGACACTTTTCATTTTTGACATTTAGCATTGTGACATTTGCCATTTGACATCTTTGACATTTGCCATCTTGAAATTTGTCATTTTTGACATTTTTCATGGTGACAATTTTCATTTTTGACATTTAGCATTGTGACATTTGTCATTTGACATCTTTGACATTTGCCATCTTGAAATTTGTCATTTTTGATATTTTTCACGGTAACACTTTACATTTTTGACATTTAGCATTGTGACATTTGTCATTTGACATCTTAGAAATTTGTCATCTTGAAATTTTTCATTTTTGACACTTTTCATTTTTGACATTTAGCATTGTGACATTTGTCATTTGACATCTTTGACATTTGCCATTTTAAAATTTGTCATTTTTGACATTTTTCATGGTGACACTTTTCATTTTTGACATTTAGCATTGTGACATTTGTCAGGTTTGACATTTGCCATCTTGAAATTTGTCATTTTTGACATTTTTCATGGTGACACTTTTCATTTTTGACATTTAGCATTGTGACATTTGTCATTTGACATCTTTGAAATTTGCCATCTTGAAATTTGTCATTTTTGACATTTTTCATGGTGACACTTTTCATTTTTGACATTTAGCATTGTGACATTTGTCATTTGACATCTTTGACATTTGCCATCTTGAAATTTGTCATTTTTGACATTTTTCATGGTGACACTTTTCATTTTTGACATTTAGCCTTGTGACATTTGTCATTTGACATCTTTGACATTTGCCATCTTGAAATTTGTCATTTTTGACATTTTTCATGGTGACACTTTTCATTTTTGACATTTAGCATTGTGACATTTGTCATTTGACATCTTTGACATTTGCCATCTTGAAATTTGTCATTTTTGACATTTTTCATGGTGACACTTTTTATTTTTGACATTTAGCATTGTGACATTTGTCATTTGACATCTTTGACATTTGCCATCTTGAAATTTGTCATTTTTGACATTTAGCATTGTGACATTTGTCATTTAACATCTTGGACATTTGCCATCTTGAAATTTGTCATTTTTGACATTTTTCATGGTGACACTTATCATTTTTGACATTTAGCATTGTGACATTTGTCAGTTTTGACATTTGCCATCTTGAAATTTGTCATTTTTGACATTTTTCATGGTGACACTTTTCATTTTTGACATTTAGCATTGTGACATTTGTCATTTGACATCTTTGACATTTGCCATCGTGAAATTTGTTATTTTTGACATTTTTCATGGTAACACTTTTCATTTTTGACATTTAGCATTGTGACATTTGTCATTTGACATCTTTGACATTTGCCATCTTGAAATTTGTCATTTTTGACATTTTTCATGGTGACACTTTTCATTTTTGACATTTAGCATTGTGACATTTGTCATTTGACATCTTTGACATTTGCCATCTTGAAATTTGTCATTTTTGACATTTTTCATGGTGACACTTTTCATTTTTGACATTTAGCATTGTGACATTTGTCATTTGACATCTTTGACATTTGCCATCTTGAAATTTGTCATTTTTGACATTTAGCATTGTGACATTTGTCACTTGACATCTTTGACATTTGCCATCTTGAAATTTGTCATTATTGACATTATTTATGGGGACACTTTTCATTTTTGACATTTAGCATTGTGACATTTGTCATTTGACATCTTTGACATTTGCCAACTTGAAATTTGTCATTTTTGACATTTTTCATGGTGACAATTTTCATTTTTGACATTTAGCATTGTGACATTTGTCATTTGACATCTTTGACATTTGCCATCTTGAAATTTGTCATTTTTGATATTTTTCACGGTGACACTTTACATTTTTGACATTTAGCATTGTGACATTTGTCATTTGACATCTTAGAAATTTGCCATCTTGAAATTTTTCATTTTTGACACTTTTCATTTTTGACATTTAGCATTGTGACATTTGTCATTTGACATCTTTGACATTTGCCAATTTAAAATTTGTCATTTTTGACATTTTTCATGGTGACACTTTTCATTTTTGACATTTAGCATTGTGACATTTGTCAGTTTTGACATTTGCCATCTTGAAATTTGTCATTTTTGACATTTTTCATGGTGACACTTTTCATTTTTGACATTTAGCATTGTGACATTTGTCATTTGACATCTTTGAAATTTGCCATCTTGAAATTTGTCATTTTTGACATTTTTCATGGTGACACTTTTCATTTTTGACATTTAGCATTGTGACATTTGTCATTTGACATCTTTGACATTTGCCATCTTGAAATTTGTCATTTTTGACATTTTTCATGGTGACACTTTTCATTTTTGACATTTAGCCTTGTGACATTTGTCATTTGACATCTTTGACATTTGCCATCTTGAAATTTGTCATTTTTGACATTTTTCATGGTGACACTTTTCATTTTTGACATTTAGCATTGTGACATTTGTCATTTGACATCTTTGACATTTGCCATCTTGAAATTTGTTATTTTTGACATTTTTCATGGTGACACTTTTCATTTTTGACATTTAGCATTGTGACATTTGTCATTTGACATCTTTGACATTTGCCATCTTGAAATTTGTCATTTTTGACATTTTTCATGGTGACACTTTTTATTTTTGACATTTAGCATTGTGACATTTGTCATTTGACATCTTTGACATTTGCCATCTTGAAATTTGTCATTTTTGACATTTAGCATTGTGACATTTGTCATTTAACATCTTGGACATTTGCCATCTTGAAATTTGTCATTTTTGACATTTTTCATGGTGACACTTATCATTTTTGACATTTAGCATTGTGACATTTGTCAGTTTTGACATTTGCCATCTTGAAATTTGTCATTTTTGACATTTTTCATAGTGACACTTTTCATTTTTGACATTTAGCATTGTGACATTTGTCATTTGACATCTTTGACATTTGCCATCTTGAAATTTGTCATTTTTGACATTTTTCATGGTGACACTTTTCATTTTTGACATTTAGCATTGTGACATTTGTCATTTGACATCTTTGACATTTGCCATCTTGAAATTTGTCATTTTTGACATTTTTCATGGTGACACTTTTCATTTTTGACATTTAGCATTGTGACATTTGTCATTTGACATCTTTGACATTTGCCATCTTGAAATTTGTCATTTTTGACATTTAGCATTGTGACATTTGTCACTTGACATCTTTGATATTTGCCATCTTGAAATTTGTCATTTTTGACATTTTTCATGGTGACACTTTTCATTTTTGACATTTAGCATTGTGACATTTGTCATTTGACATCTTTGACATTTGCCATCCTGAAATTTGTCATTTTTGACATTTTTCATGGTGACACTTTTCATTTTTGACATTTAGCATTGTAACATTTGTCATATTCGACATCTTTAACATTTGCCATCTTGAAATTTGTCATTTTTGACATTTAGCATTGTGACATTTGTCATTTGACATCTTGGACATTTGCCATCTTAAAATTTGTCATTTTTGACATTTTTCATGGTGACTTTTATCATTTTTGACATTTGCCATCTTGAAATTTGTCATTTTTGACATTTTTCATGGTGACACTTTTCATTTTTGACATTTAGCATTGTGACATTTGTCATTTGACATCTTTGACATTTGCCATCTTGAAATTTGTCATTTTTGACATTTAGCATTGTGACATTTGTCATTTGACATCTTTGACATTTGCCATCTTGAAATTTGTCATTTTTGACATTTTTCATGGTGACACTTTTCATTTTTGACATTTAGCCTTGTGACATTTGTCATTTGACATCTTTGACATTTGCCATCTTGAAATTTGTCATTTTTGACATTTTTCATGGTGACACTTTTCATTTTTGACATTTAGCATTGTGACATTTGTCATTTGACATCTTTGACATTTGCCATCTTGAAATTTGTTATTTTTGACATTTTTCATGGTGACACTTTTCATTTTTGACATTTAGCATTGTGACATTTGTCATTTGACATCTTTGACATTTGCCATCTTGAAATTTGTCATTTTTGACATTTTTCATGGTGACACTTTTTATTTTTGACATTTAGCATTGTGACATTTGTCATTTGACATCTTTGACATTTGCCATCTTGAAATTTGTCATTTTTGACATTTAGCATTGTGACATTTGTCATTTAACATCTTGGACATTTGCCATCTTGAAATTTGTCATTTTTGACATTTTTCATGGTGACACTTATCATTTTTGACATTTAGCATTGTGACATTTGTCAGTTTTGACATTTGCCATCTTGAAATTTGTCATTTTTGACATTTTTCATGGTGACACTTATCATTTTTGACATTTAGCATTGTGACATTTGTCAGTTTTGACATTTGCCATCTTGAAATTTGTCATTTTTGACATTTTTCATGGTGACACTTTTCATTTTTGACATTTAGCATTGTGACATTTGTCATTTGACATCTTTGACATTTGCCATCTTGAAATTTGTCATTTTTGACATTTTTCATGGTGACACTTTTCATTTTTGACATTTAGCATTGTGACATTTGTCATTTGACATCTTTGACATTTGCCATCTTGAAATTTGTCATTTTTGACATTTTTCATGGTGACACTTTTCATTTTTGACATTTAGCATTGTGACATTTGTCATTTGACATCTTTGACATTTGCCATCTTGAAATTTGTCATTTTTGACATTTAGCATTGTGACATTTGTCACTTGACATCTTTGATATTTGCCATCTTGAAATTTGTCATTTTTGACATTTTTCATGGTGACACTTTTCATTTTTGACATTTAGCATTGTGACATTTGTCATTTGACATCTTTGACATTTGCCATCTTGAAATTTGTCATTTTTGACATTTTTCATGGTGACACTTTTCATTTTTGACATTTAGCATTGTAACATTTGTCATATTCGACATCTTTAACATTTGCCATCTTGAAATTTGTCATTTTTGACATTTAGCATTGTGACATTTGTCATTTGACATCTTGGACATTTGCCATCTTAAAATTTGTCATTTTTGACATTTTTCATGGTGACTTTTATCATTTTTGACATTTGCCATCTTGAAATTTGTCATTTTTGACATTTTTCATGGTGACACTTTTCATTTTTGACATTTAGCATTGTGACATTTGTCATTTGACATCTTTGACATTTGCCATCTTGAAATTTGTCATTTTTGACATTTAGCATTGTGACATTTGTCATTTGACATCTTTGAGATTTGCCATCTTGAAATTTGTTATTTTTGACATTTTTCATGGTGACACTTTTCATTTTTGATATTTAGCATTGTGACATTTGTCATTTGACATCTTTGACATTTGCCATCTTGAAATTTGTCATTTTTGACATTTTTCATGGTGACACTTTTTATTTTTGACATTTAGCATTGTGACATTTGTCATTTGACATCTTTGACATTTGCCATCTTGAAATTTGTCATTTTTGACATTTAGCCTTGTGACATTTGTCATTTGACATCTTTGACATTTGACATCTTGAAATTTGTTATTTTTGACATTTTTCATGGTGACACTTTTCATTTTTGACATTTAGCATTGTGACATTTGTCAGTTTTGACATTTGCCATCTTGAAATTTGTCATTTTTGACATTTTTCATGGTGACACTTTTCATTTTTAACATTTAGCATTGTAACATTTGTCATTTGACATCTTTGACATTTGCCATCTTGAAATTTGTTATTTTTGACATTTTTCATGGTGACACTTTTCATTTTTGACATTTAGCATTGTGACATTTGTCAGTTTTGACATTTGCCATCTTGAAATTTGTCATTTTTGACATTTTTCATGGTGACACTTTTCATTTTTGACATTTAGCATTGTGACATTTGTCATTTGACATCTTTGACATTTGCCATCTTGAAATTTGTTATTTTTGACATGTTTCATGGTGACACTTTTCATTTTTGACATTTAGCATTGTGACATTTGTCATTTGACATCTTTGACATATGCCATCTTGAAATTTGTCATTTTTGACATTTTTCATGGTGACACTTTTCATTTTTGACATTTAGCATTGTGACATTTGTCATTTGACATCTTTGACATTTGCCATCTTAAAATTTGTTATTTTTGACATTTTTCATGGTGACACTTTTCATTTTTGACATTTAGCATTGTGACATTTGTCATTTGACATCTTTGACATTTGCCATCTTAAAATTTGTCATTTTTGACATTTAGCATTGTGACACTTTTCATTTTTGACATTTAGCATTGTGACATTTGTCATTTGACATCTTAGACATTTGCCATCTTGAAATTTGTCATTTTTGACACATTTCATTTTTGACATTTAGCATTGTGACATTTGTCATTTGCCATCTTTGACATTTGCCATCTTGAAAGTTGTCATTTTTGACATTTTTCATGGTAACACTTTTTATTTTTGACATTCAGCATTGTGACATTTGTCATTTGACATCTTTGACATTTGCCATCTTGAAATTTGTCAGTTTTGACATTTTTCATGGTGGCACTTTTCATTTTTGACATTTAGCATTGTGACATTTGTCATTTGACATCTTTGACATTTGCCATCTTGAAATTTGTCATTTTTGACATTTTTCATAGTGACACTTTTCATTTTTGACATTTAGCATTGTAACATTTGTCATTTGACATCTTTGACATTTGCCATCTTGAAATTTGTTATTTTTGACATTTTTCATGGTGACACTTTTCATTTTTGACATTTAGCATTGTGACATTTGTCAGTTTTGACATTTGCCATCTTGAAATTTGTCATTTTTGACATTTTTCATGGTGACACTTTTCATTTTTGACATTTAGCATTGTGACATTTGTCATTTGACATCTTTGACATTTGTCATCTTGAAATTTTTTATTTTTGACATGTTTCATGGTGACACTTTTCATTTTTGACATTTAGCATTGTGACATTTGTCATTTGACATCTTTGACATATGCCATCTTGAAATTTGTCATTTTTGACATTTTTCATGGTGACACTTTTCATTTTTACATTTAGCATTGTGACATTTGTCATTTGACATCTTTGACATTTGCCATCTTAAAATTTGTTATTTTTGACATTTTTCATGGTGACACTTTTCATTTTTGACATTTAGCATTGTGACATTTGTCATTTGACATCTTTGACATTTGCCATCTTGAAATTTGTCATTTTTGACATTTAGCATTGTGACACTTTTTATTTTTGACATTTAGCATTGTGACATTTGTCATTTGACATCTTAGACATTTGCCATCTTGAAATTTGTCATTTTTGACACATTTCATTTTTGACATTTAGCATTGTGACATTTGTCATTTGCCATCTTTGACATTTGCCATCTTGAAATTTGTCATTTTTGACATTTTTCATGGTAACACTTTTTATTTTTGACATTCAGCATTGTGACATTTGTCATTTGACATCTTTGACATCTGCCATCTTGAAATTTGTCATTTTTGACATTTTTCATGGTGGCACTTTTCATTTTTGACATTTAGCATTGTGACATTTGTCATTTGACATCTTTGACATTTGCCATCTTGAAATTTGTCATTTTTGACATTGTTCATGGTGACACTTTTTATTTTTGACATTTAGCATTGTGACATTTGTCATTTGACATCTTTGACATTTGCCATCTTGAAAGTTGTTATTTTTGACATTTTTTATGGTGACACTTTTCATTTTTGACATTTAGCATTGTGACATTTGTCAGTTTTGACATTTGCCATTTTGAAATTTGTCATTTTTGACATTTTTCATGGTGACACTTTTCATTTTTGACATTTGGCATTGTGACATTTGTCATTTGACATCTTTGACATTTGCCATCTTGAAATTTGTTATTTTGACATTTTTCATGGTGACACTTTTCATTTTTGACATTTAGCATTGTGACATTTGTCATTTGACATCTTTGACATTTGCCATCTTGAAATTTGTCATTTTTGACATTTTTCATAGTGACACTTTTCGTTTTTGACATTTAGCATTGTGACATTTGTCATTTGACATCTTTGACATTTGCCATCTTGAAATTTGTTATTTTTGACATTTTTCATGGTGACACTTTTCATTTTTGACATTTAGCATTGTGACATTTGTCATTTGACATCTTTGACATTTGCCATCTTGAAATTTGTCATTTTTGACATTTAGCATTGTGACACTTTTCATTTTTGACATTTAGCATTGTGACATTTGTCATTTGACATCTTAGACATTTGCCATCTTGAAATTTGTCATTTTTGACACTTTTCATTTTTGACATTTAGCATTGTGGCATTTGTAATTTGACATCTTTGACATTTGCCATCTTGAAATTTGTCATTTTTGACATTTTTATGGTGACACTTTTCATTTTTGACATTTAGCATTGTGACATTTGTCATTTGACATCTTTGACATTTGCCATCTTGAAATTTGTCATTTTTGACATTTTTCATGGTGACACTTTTTATTTTTAACATTTAGCATTGTGACATTTGTCATTTGACATCTTAGACATTTGCCATCTTGAAATTTGTCATTTTTGACACTTTGCATTTTTGACATGTAGCATTGTGACATTTGTCATTTGACATCTTTGACATTTGCCATCTTGAAATTTGTCATTTTTGACATTTTTTATGGTGACACTTTTCATTTTTGACATTTAGCATTGTGACATTTGTCATTTGACATCTTTGACATTTGCCATCTTGAAATTTGTCATTTTTGACATTTAGCATTGTGACATTTGTCATTTGACATCTTTGATATTTGCCATCTTGAAATTTGTCATTTTTGACATTTTTCATGGTGACACTTTTCATTTTTGACATTTAGCATTGTGACATTTGTCATTTGACATCTTTGACATTTGCCATCTTGAAATTTGTCATTTTTGACATTTTTCATGGTGACACTTTTCATTTTTGACATTTAGCATTGTGACATTTGTCATATTCGACATCTTTAACATTTGCCATCTTGAAATTTGTCATTTTTGACATTTAGCATTGTGACATTTGTCATTTGACATCTTGGACATTTGCCATGTTGAAATTTGTCATTTTTGACATTTTTCATGGTGACACTTATCATTTTTGACATTTAGCATTGTGACATTTGCCATCGTGAAATTTGTCATTTTTGACATTTTTCATTTTTGACATTTAGCATTGTGACATTTGTCATTTGACATCTTTGACATTTGCCATCTTGAAATTTGTCATTTTGGACATTTTTCATGGTGACACTTTTTATTTTTGACATTTAGCATTGTGACATTTGTCATTTGACATCTTTGACATTTGCCATCTTGAAATTTGTCATTTTTGACATTTAGCATTGTGACATTTGTCATTTGACATCTTTGACATTTGCCATCTTGAAATTTGTGATTTTTGACATTTTTTATGGTGACACTTTTCATTTTTGACATTTGTCAGTTTTGACATTTGCCATCTTGAAATTTGTCATTTTTGACATTTTTCATGGTGACACTTTTCATTTTTGACATTTAGCATTGTGACATTTGTCATTTGACATCTTTGACATTTGCCATCTTGAAATTTGTTATTTTTGACATTTTTCATGGTGACAATTTTCATTTTTGACATTTAGCATTGTGACATTTGTCAGTTTTGAAATTTGCCATCTTGAAATTTGTCATTTTTGACATTTTTCATGGTGACACTTTTCATTTTTGACATTTAGCATTGTGACATTTGTCATTTGACATCTTTGATATTTGCCATCTTGAAACTTGTTATTTTTGACATTTTTCATGGTGACACTTTTCATTTTTGACATTTAGCATTGTGACATTTGTCATTTGACATCTTTGACATATGCCATCTTGAAATTTGTCATTTTTGACATTTTTCATGGTGACACTTTTTATTTTTGACATTTAGCATTGTGACATTTGTCATTTGACATCTTTGACATTTGCCATCTTGAAATTTGTTATTTTTGACATTTTTCATGGTGACACTTTTCATTTTTGACATTTAGCATTGTGACATTTGTCATTTGACATCTTTAATATTTGCCATCTTAAAATTTGTCATTTTAGACATTTAGCATTGTGACACTTTTCATTTTTGACATTTAGCATTGTGACATTTGTCATTTGACATCTTAGACATTTGCCATCTTGAAATTTGTCATTTTTGACACATTTCATTTTTGACATTTAGCATTGTGACATTTGTCATTTGACATCTTTGACATTTGCCATCTTGAAATTTGTCATTTTTGACATTTTTCATGGTAACACTTTTTATTTTTGACATTTAGCATTGTGACATTTGTCATTTGACATCTTTGACATTTGCCATCTTAAAATTTGTCATTTTTGACATTTTTCATGGTGGCACTTTTCATTTTTGACATTTAGCATTGTCACATTTGTCATTTGACATCTTTGACATTTGCCATCTTGAAATTTGTCATTTTTGACATTTTTAATGGTGACACTTTTCATTTTTGACATTTAGCATTGTGACATTTGTCATTTGACATCTTTGACATTTGCCATCTTGAAATTTGTCATTTTTGACATTTAGCATTGTGACATTTGTCATTTGACATCTTTGACATTTGCCATCTTAAAATTTGTTATTTTTGACATTTTTCATGGTGACACTTTTCATTTTTGACATTTGGCATCGTGACATTTGTCAGTTTTGACATTTGCCATCTTGAAATTTGTCATTTTTGACATTGTTCATGGTGACACTTTTTATTTTTGACATTTAGCATTGTGACATTTGTCATTTGACATCTTTGACATTTGCCATCTTGAAATTTGTTATTTTTGACATTTTTTATGGTGACACTTTTCATTTTTGACATTTAGCATTGTGACATTTGTCAGTTTTGACATTTGCCATTTTGAAATTTGTCATTTTTGACATTTTTTATGGTGACACTTTTCATTTTTGACATTTAGCATTGTGACATTTGTCATTTGACATCTTTGACATTTGTCATCTTGAAATTTGTTATTTTTGACATTTTTCATGGTGACACTTTTCATTTTTGACATTTAGCATTGTGACATTTGTCATTTGACATCTTTGACATTTGCCATCTTGAAATTTGTCATTTTTGACATTTTTCATGGTAACACTTTTCATTTTTGACATTTATCATTGTGACATTTGTCATTTGACATCTTTGACATTTGCCATCTTGAAATTTGTTATTTTTGACATTTTTCATGGTGACACTTTTCATTTTTGACATTTAGCATTGTGACATTTGTCATTTGACATCTTTGACATTTGCCATCTTGAAATTTGTCATTTTTGACATTTAGCATTGTGACACTTTTCATTTTTGACATTTAGCATTGTGACATTTGTCATTTGACATCTTAGACATTTGCCATCTTGAAATTTGTCATTTTTGACACTTTCCATTTTTGACATTTAGCATTGTGACATTTGTAATTTGACATCTTTGACATTTGCCATCTTGATATTTGTCATTTTTGACATTTTTCATGGTGACACTTTTCATTTTTGACATTTAGCATTGTGACATTTGTCATTTGACATCTTTGACATTTGCCATCTTGAAATTTGTCATTTTTGACATTTTTCATGGTGACACTTTTCATTTTTAACATTTAGCATTGTGACTTTTGTCATTTGACATCTTAGACATTTGCCATCTTGAAATTTGTCATTTTTGACACTTTTCATTTTTGACATTTAGCATTGTGACATTTGTCATTTGACATCTTTGACATTTGCCATCTTAAAATTTGTCATTTTTAACATTTTTCATGGTGACACTTTTCATTTTTGACATTTAGCATTGTGACATTTGTCATTTGACATCTTTGACATTTGCCATCTTGAAATTTGTCATTTTTGACATTTTTCATAGTGACACTTTTCATTTTTGACATTTAGCATTGTGACATTTGTCATTTGACATCTTAGACATTTGCCATCTTGAAATTTGTCATTTTTGACACTTTTCATTTTTGACATTTAGCATTGTGACATTTGTCATTTGACATCTTTGACATTTGCCGTCTTAAAATTTGTTATTTTTGACATTTTTTATGGTGACACTTTTCATTTTTGACATTTAGCATTGTGACATTTGTCAGTTTTGACATTTGTCATCTTGAAATTTGTCATTTTTGACATTTTTCATGGTGACACTTTTCATTTTTGACATTTAGCATTGTGACATTTGTCATTTGACATCTTTGACATTTGCCATCTTGAAATTTGTCATTTTTGACATTTTTCATGGTGACACTTTTTATTTTTAACATTTAGCATTGTGACATTTGTCATTTGACATCTTAGACATTTGCCATCTTGAAATTTGTCATTTTTGACACTTTTCATTTTTGACATTTAGCATTGTGACATTTGTCATTTGACATCTTAGACATTTGCCATCTTGAAATTTGTCATTTTTGACACTTTTCATTTTTGACATTTAGCATTGTGACATTTGTCATTTGACATCTTTGACATTTGCCATCTTGTAATTTGTCATTTTTGACATTTTTCATGGTGACACTTTTCGTTTTTGACATTTAGCATTGTGACATTTGTCATTTAAGATCTTTGACATTTGCCATCTTGAAATTTGTTATTTTTGACATTTTTCATGGTGACACTTTTCATTTTTGACATTTAGCATTGTGACATTTGTCATTTGACATCTTTGACATTTGCCATCTTGAAATTTGTCATTTTTGACATTTAGCAATGTGATACTTTTCATTTTTGACATTTAGCATTGTGACATTTGTCATTTGACATCTTAGACATTTGCCATCTTGAAATTTGTCATTTTTGACACATTTCATTTTTGACATTTAGCATTGTGACATTTGTCATTTGACATCTTTGACATTTGCCATCTTGAAATTTGTCATTTTTGACATTTTACATGGTAACACTTTTTATTTTTGACATTTAGCATTGTGACATTTGTCATTTGACATCTTTGACATTTGCCATCTTGAAATTTGTCATTTTTGACCTTTTTCATGGTGGCACTTTTCATTTTTGACATTTAGCATTGTGACATTTGTCATTTGACATCTTTGACATTTGCCATCTTGAAATTTGTCATTTTTGACATTTTTCATGGTGACACTTTTCATTTTTGACATTTAGCATTGTGACATTTGTCATTTGACATCTTTGACATTTGCCATCTTGAAATTTGTCATTTTTTACATTTAGCATTGTGACATTTGTCATTTGACATCTTTGACATTTGCCATCTTAAAATTTGTTATTTTTGACATTTTTCATGGTGACACTTTTCATTTTTGACATTTAGCATTGTGACATTTGTCAGTTTTGACATTTGCCATCTTGAAATTTGTCATTTTTGACATTGTTCATGGTGACACTTTTTATTTTTGACATTTAGCATTGTGACATTTGTCATTTGACATCTTTGACATTTGCCATCTTGAAATTTGTTATTTTTGACATTTTTTATTTTGACACTTTTCATTTTTGACATTTAGCATTGTGACATTTGTCAGTTTTGACATTTGCCATTTTGAAATTTGTCATTTTTGACATTTTTCATGGTGACACTTTTCATTTTTGACATTTAGCATTGTGACATTTGTCATTTGACATCTTTAACATTTGCCATCTTGAAATTTGTTATTTTTGACATTTTTCATGGTGACACTTTTCATTTTTGACATTTAGCATTGTGACATTTGTCATTTGACAGCTTGGTCATTTGCCATCTTGAAATTTGTCATTTTTGACATTTTTCATGGTGACACTTTTCGTTTTTGACATTTAGCATTGTGACATTTGTCATTTGACATCTTTGACATTTGCCATCTTGAAATTTGTTATTTTTGACATTTTTCATGGTGACACTTTTCATTTTTGACATTTAGCATTGTGACATTTGTCATTTGACATCTTTGACATTTGCCATCTTGAAATTTGTCATTTTTGACATTTAGCATTGTGACACTTTTCATTTTTGACATTTAGCATTGTGACATTTGTCATTTGGCATCTTTGACATTTGCCATCTTGAAATTTGTTATTTTTGACATTTTTCAGGGTAACACTTTTCATTTTTGACATTTAGCATTGTGACATTTGTCATTTGACATCTTTGACATTTGCCATCTTGAAATTTGTCATTTTTGACACTTTTCATTTTTGACATTTAGCATTGTGACATTTGTCATTTGACATCTTTGACATTTGCCATCTTGAAATTTGTCATTTTTGACATTGTTCATGGTGACACTTTTTATTTTTGACATTTAGCATTGTGACATTTGTCATTTGACATCTTTGACATTTGCCATCTTGAAATTTGTTAT
The DNA here is from genome assembly GCA_964028335.1 of Altica lythri. NCBI lineage: Eukaryota > Metazoa > Arthropoda > Insecta > Coleoptera > Chrysomelidae > Altica > Altica lythri. Next base: position 186,618 of record CAXIIO010000404.1, on the reverse strand, counting down.
TTTTGACATTTTTTATTTTGACACTTTTCATTTTTGACATTTAGCATTGTGACATTTGTCAGTTTTGACATTTGCCATTTTGAAATTTGTCATTTTTGACATTTTTCATGGTGACACTTTTCATTTTTGACATTTAGCATTGTGACATTTGTCATTTGACATCTTTAACATTTGCCATCTTGAAATTTGTTATTTTTGACATTTTTCATGGTGACACTTTTCATTTTTGACATTTAGCATTGTGACATTTGTCATTTGACAGCTTTGTCATTTGCCATCTTGAAATTTGTCATTTTTGACATTTTTCATGGTGACACTTTTCGTTTTTGACATTTAGCATTGTGACATTTGTCATTTGACATCTTTGACATTTGCCATCTTGAAATTTGTTATTTTTGACATTTTTCATGGTGACACTTTTCATTTTTGACATTTAGCATTGTGACATTTGTCATTTGACATCTTTGACATTTGCCATCTTGAAATTTGTCATTTTTGACAGTTAGCATTGTGACACTTTTTATTTTTGACATTTAGCATTGTGACATTTGTCATTTGGCATCTTTGACATTTGCCATCTTGAAATTTGTTATTTTTGACATTTTTCAGGGTAACACTTTTCATTTTTGACATTTAGCATTGTGACATTTGTCATTTGACATCTTTGACATTTGCCATCTTGAAATTTGTCATTTTTGACACTTTTCATTTTTGACATTTAGCATTGTGACATTTGTCATTTGACATCTTTGACATTTGCCATCTTGAAATTTGTTATTTTTGACATTTTTCATGGTGACACTTTTCATTTTCGACATTTAGCATTGTGACATTTGTCAGTTTTGACATTTGTCATCTTGAAATTTGTCATTTTTGACATTTTTCATGGTGACACTTTTCATTTTTGACATTGAGCATTGTAACATTTGTCATTTGACATCTTTGACATTTGCCATCTTGAAATTTGTTATTTTTGACATTTTTCATGGTGACACTTTTCATTTTTGACATTTAGCATTGTGACATTTGTCATTTGACATCTTTGACATATGCCATCTTGAAATTTGTCATTTTTGACATTTTTCATGGTGACACTTTTCATTTTTGACATTTAGCATTGTGACATTTGTCATTTGACATCTTTGACATTTGCCATCTTAAAATTTGTTATTTTTGACATTTTTCATGGTGACACTTTTCATTTTTGACATTTAGCATTGTGACATTTGTCATTTGACATCTTTGACATTTGCCATCTTGAAATTTGTCATTTTTGACATTTAGCATTGTGACACTTTTCATTTTTGACATTTAGCATTGTGACATTTGTCATTTGACATCTTAGACATTTGCCATCTTGAAATTTGTCATTTTTGACACATTTCATTTTTGACATTTAGCATTGTGACATTTGTCATTTGCCATCTTTGACATTTGCCATCTTGAAATTTGTCATTTTTGACATTTTTCATGGTAACACTTTTTATTTTTGACATTCAGCATTGTGACATTTGTCATTTGACATCTTTGACATTTGCCATCTTGAAATTTGTCATTTTTGACATTTTTCATGGTGACACTTTTCATTTTTGACATTTAGCATTGTGACATTTGTCATTTGACATCTTTGACATTTGCCATCTTGAAATTTGTCATTTTTGACATTTTTCATGGTGACACTTTTCATTTTTGACATTTAGCATTGTGACATTTGTCATTTGACATCTTTGACATTTGCCATCTTGAAATTTGTCATTTTTGACATTTTTCATAGTGACACTTTTCATTTTTGACATTTAGCATTGTGACATTTGTCAGTTTTGACATTTGCCATCTTGAAATTTGTCATTTTTGACATTGTTCATGGTGACACTTTTTATTTTTGACATTTAGCATTGTGACATTTGTCATTTGACATCTTTGACATTTGCCATCTTGAAACTTGTTATTTTTGACATTTTTTATGGTGACACTTTTCATTTTTGACATTTAGCATTGTGACATTTGTCAGTTTTGACATTTGCCATTTTGAAATATGTCATTTTTGACATTTTTCATGGTGACACTTTTCATTTTTGACATTTAGCATTGTGACATTTGTCATTTGACATCTTTGACATTTGCCATCTTGAAATTTGTTATTTTGACATTTTTCATGGTGACACTTTTCATTTTTGACATTTAGCATTGTGACATTTGTCATTTGACATCTTTGACATTTGCCATCTTGAAATTTGTTATTTTTGACATTTTTCGTGGTGACACTTTTCATTTTTGACATTTAGCATTGTGACATTTGTCATTTGACATCTTTGACATTTGCCATCTTGAAATTTGTCATTTTTGACATTTAGCATTGTGACACTTTTCATTTTTGACATTTAGCATTGTGACATTTGTCATTTGACATCTTTGACATTTGCCATCTTGAAATTTGTTATTTTTGACATTTTTTATGGTGACACTTTTCATTTTTGACATTTAGCATTGTGACATTTGTCAGTTTTGACATTTGCCATTTTGAAATTTGTCATTTTTGACATTTTTTATGGTGACACTTTTCATTTTTGACATTTAGCATTGTGACATTTGTCATTTGACATCTTTGACATTTGTCATCTTGAAATTTGTTATTTTTGACATTTTTCATGGTGACACTTTTCATTTTTGACATTTAGCATTGTGACATTTGTCAATTGACATCTTTGACATTTGCCATCTTGAAATTTGTCATTTTTGACATTTTTCATGGTAACACTTTTCATTTTTGACATTTAGCATTGTGACATTTGTCATTTGACATCTTTGACATTTGCCATCTTGAAATTTGTTATTTTTGACATTTTTCATGGTGACACTTTTCATTTTTGACATTTAGCATTGTGACATTTGTCATTTGACATCTTTGACATTTGCCATCTTGAAATTTGTCATTTTTGACATTTAGTATTGTGACACTTTTCATTTTTGACATTTAGCATTGTGACATTTGTCATTTGACATCTTAGACATTTGCCATCTTGAAATTTGTCATTTTTGACACTTTCCATTTTTGACATTTAGCATTGTGACATTTGTAATTTGACATCTTTGACATTTGCCATCTTGAAATTTGTCATTTTTGACATTTTTCATGGTGACACTTTTCATTTTTGACATTTAGCATTGTGACATTTGTCATTTGACATCTTTGACATTTGCCATCTTGAAATTTGTCATTTTTGACATTTTTCATGGTGACACTTTTCATTTTTAACATTTAGCATTGTGACTTTTGTCATTTGACATCTTAGACATTTGCCATCTTGAAATTTGTCATTTTTGACACTTTTCATTTTTGACATTTAGCATTGTGACATTTGTCATTTGACATCTTTGACATTTGCCATCTTGAAATTTGTCATTTTTGACATTTTTCATGGTGACACTTTTCATTTTTGACATTTAGCATTGTGACATTTGTCATTTGACATCTTTGACATTTGCCATCTTGAAATTTGTCATTTTTGACATTTTTCATAGTGACACTTTTCATTTTTGACATTTAGCATTGTGACATTTGTCATTTGACATCTTAGACATTTGCCATCTTGAAATTTGTCATTTTTGACACTTTTCATTTTTGACATTTAGCATTGTGACATTTGTCATTTGACATCTTTGACATTTGCCATCTTGAAATTTGTTATTTTTGACATTTTTTATGGTGACACTTTTCATTTTTGATATTTAGCATTGTGACATTTGTCAGTTTTGACATTTGTCATCTTGAAATTTGTCATTTTTGACATTTTTCATGGTGACACTTTTCATTTTTGACATTTAGCATTGTGAAATTTGTCATTTGACATCTTTGACATTTGCCATCTTCAAATTTGTCATTTTTGACATTTTTCATGGTGACACTTTTCATTTTTAACATTTAGCATTGTGACATTTGTCATTTGACATCTTAGACATTTGCCATCTTGAAATTTGTCATTTTTGACACTTTTCATTTTTGACATTTAGCATTGTGACATTTGTCATTTGACATCTTTGACATTTGCCATCTTGAAATTTGTCATTTTTGACATTTTTCATGGTGACACTTTTCATTTTTGACATTTAGCATTGTGACATTTGTCATTTGACATCTTTGACATTTGCCATCTTGAAATTTGTCATTTTTGACCTTTTTCATAGTGACACTTTTCATTTTTGACATTTAGCATTGTGACATTTGTCATTTGACATCTTAGACATTTGCCATCTTGAAATTTGTCATTTTTGACACTTTTCATTTTTGACATTTAGCATTGTGACATTTGTCATTTGACATCTTTGACATTTGCCGTCTTGTAATTTGTCATTTTTGACATTTTTCATGGTGACACTTTTCGTTTTTGACATTTAGCATTGTGACATTTGTCATTTGAGATCTTTGACATTTGCCATCTTGAAATTTGTTATTTTTGACATTTTTCATGGTGACACTTTTCATTTTTGACATTTAGCATTGTGACATTTGTCATTTGACATCTTTGACATTTGCCATCTTGAAATTTGTCATTTTTGACATTTAGCAATGTGATACTTTTCATTTTTGACATTTAGCATTGTGACATTTGTCATTTGACATCTTAGACATTTGCCATCTTGAAATTTGTCATTTTTGACACATTTCATTTTTGACATTTAGCATTGTGACATTTGTCATTTGACATCTTTGACATTTGCCATCTTGAAATTTGTCATTTTTGACCTTTTTCATGGTGGCACTTTTCATTTTTGACATTTAGCATTGTGACATTTGTCATTTGACATCTTTGACATTTGCCATCTTGAAATTTGTCATTTTTGACATTTTTCATGGTGACACTTTTCATTTTTGACATTTAGCATTGTGACATTTGTCATTTGACATCTTTGACATTTGCCATCTTGAAATTTGTCATTTTTTACATTTAGCATTGTGACATTTGTCATTTGACATCTTTGACATTTGCCATCTTAAAATTTGTTATTTTTGACATTTTTCATGGTGACACTTTTCATTTTTGACATTTAGCATTGTGACATTTGTCAGTTTTGACATTTGCCATCTTGAAATTTGTCATTTTTGACATTGTTCATGGTGACACTTTTTATTTTTGACATTTAGCATTGTGACATTTGTCATTTGACATCTTTGACATTTGCCATCTTGAAATTTGTTATTTTTGACATTTTTTATTTTGACACTTTTCATTTTTGACATTTAGCATTGTGACATTTGTCAGTTTTGACATTTGCCATTTTGAAATTTGTCATTTTTGACATTTTTCATGGTGACACTTTTCATTTTTGACATTTAGCATTGTGACATTTGTCATTTGACATCTTTGACATTTGCCATCTTGAAATTTGTTATTTTTGACATTTTTCATGGTGACACTTTTCATTTTTGACATTTAGCATTGTGACATTTGTCATTTGACATCTTTGTCATTTGCCCTCTTGAAATTTGTCATTTTTGACATTTTTCATGGTGACACTTTTCGTTTTTGACATTTAGCATTGTGACATTTGTCATTTGACATCTTTGACATTTGCCATCTTGAAATTTGTTATTTTTGACATTTTTCATGGTGACACTTTTCATTTTTGACATTTAGCATTGTGACATTTGTCATTTGACATCTTTAACATTTGCCATCTTGAAATTTGTCATTTTTGACATTTAGCATTGTGACACTTTTCATTTTTGACATTTAGCATTGTGACATTTGTCATTTGACATCTTTGACATTTGCCATCTTGAAATTTGTTATTTTTGACATTTTTCAGGGTAACACTTTTCATTTTTGACATTTAGCATTGTGACATTTGTCATTTGACATCTTTGACATTTGCCATCTTGAAATTTGTCATTTTTGACACTTTTCATTTTTGACATTTAGCATGGTGACATTTGTCATTTGACATCTTTGACATTTGCCATCTTGAAATTTGTTATTTTTGACATTTTTCATGGTGACACTTTTCATTTTTGACATTTAGCATTGTGACATTTGTCAGTTTTGACATTTGTCATCTTGAAATTTGTCATTTTTGACATTTTTTATGGTGACACTTTTCATTTTTGACATTTAGCATTGTGACATTTGTCATTTGACATCTTTGACATTTGCCATCTTGAAATTTGTTATTTTTGACATTTTTCATGGTGACACTTTTCATTTTTGACATTTAGCATTGTGACATTTGTCATTTGACATCTTTGACATATGCCATCTTGAAATTTGTCATTTTTGACATTTTTCATGGTGACACTTTTCATTTTTGACATTTAGCATTGTGACATTTGTCATTTGACATCTTTGACATTTGCCATCTTAAAATTTGTTATTTTTGACATTTTTCATGGTGACACTTTTCATTTTTGACATTTAGCATTGTGACATTTGTCATTTGACATCTTTGCATTTGCCATCTTGAAATTTGTCATTTTTGACATTTAGCATTGTGACACTTTTCATTTTTGACATTTAGCATTGTGACATTTGTCATTTGACATCTTAGACATTTGCCATCTTGAAATTTGTCATTTTTGACACATTTCATTTTTGACATTTAGCATTGTGACATTTGTCATTTGCCATCTTTGACATTTGCCATCTTGAAATTTGTCATTTTTGACATTTTTCATGGTAACACTTTTTATTTTTGACATTCAGCATTGTGACATTTGTCATTTGACATCTTTGACATTTGCCATCTTGAAATTTGTCATTTTTGACATTTTTCATGGTGGCACTTTTCATTTTTGACATTTAGCATTGTGACATTTGTCATTTGACATCTTTGACATTTTTCATCTTGAAATTTGTCATTTTTGACATTTTTCATGGTGACACTTTTCATTTTTGACATTTAGCATTGTGACATTTGTCATTTGACATCTTTGACATTTGCCATCTTGAAATTTGTCATTTTTGACATTTTTCATAGTGACACTTTTCATTTTTGACATTTAGCATTGTGACATTTGTCAGTTTTGACATTTGCCATCTTGAAATTTGTCATTTTTGACATTGTTCATGGTGACACTTTTTATTTTTGACATTTAGCATTGTGACATTTGTCATTTGACATCTTTGACATTTGCCATCTTGAAATTTGTTATTTTTGACATTTTTTATGGTGACACTTTTCATTTTTGACATTTAGCATTGTGACATTTGTCAGTTTTGACATTTGCCATTTTGAAATATGTCATTTTTGACATTTTTCATGGTGACACTTTTCATTTTTGACATTTAGCATTGTGACATTTGTCATTTGACATCTTTGACATTTGCCATCTTGAAATTTGTTATTTTGACATTTTTCATGGTGACACTTTTCATTTTTGACATTTAGCATTGTGACATTTGTCATTTGACATCTTTGACATTTGCCATCTTGAAATTTGTCATTTTTGACATTTTTCATAGTGACACTTTTCGTTTTTGACATTTAGCATTGTGACATTTGTCATTTGACATCTTTGACATTTGCCATCTTGAAATTTGTTATTTTTGACATTTTTCGTGGTGACACTTTTCATTTTTGACATTTAGCATTGTGACATTTGTCATTTGACATCTTTGACATTTGCCATCTTGAAATTTGTCATTTTTGACATTTAGCATTGTGACACTTTTCATTTTTGACATTTAGCATTGTGACATTTGTCATTTGACATCTTTGACATTTGCCATCTTGAAATTTGTTATTTTTGACATTTTTCAGGGTAACACTTTTCATTTTTGACATTTAGCATTGTGACATTTGTCACTTGACATCTTTGACATTTGCCATCTTGAAATTTGTCATTTTTGACACTTTTCATTTTTGACATTTAGCATTGTGACATTTGCCATTTGACATCTTTGACATTTGCCATCTTGAAATTTGTTATTTTTGACATTTTTCATGGTGACACTTTTCATTTTCGACATTTAGCATTGTGACATTTGTCAGTTTTGACATTTGTCATCTTGAAATTTGTCATTTTTGACATTTTTCATGGTGACACTTTTCATTTTTGACATTTAGCATTGTGACATTTGTCATTTGACATCTTTGACATTTGCCATCTTGAAATTTGTTATTTTTGACATTTTTCATGGTGACACTTTTCATTTTTGACATTTAGCATTGTGACATTTGTCATTTGACATCTTTGACATATGCCATCTTGAAATTTGTCATTTTTGACATTTTTCATGGTGACACTTTTCATTTTTGACATTTAGCATTGTGACATTTGTCATTTGACATCTTTGACATTTGCCATCTTAAAATTTGTTATTTTTGACATTTTTCATGGTGACACTTTTCATTTTTGACATTTAGCATTGTGACATTTGTCATTTGACATCTTTGACATTTGCCATCTTGAAATTTGTCATTTTTGACATTTAGCATTGTGACACTTTTCATTTTTGACATTTAGCATTGTGACATTTGTCATTTGACATCTTAGACATTTGCCATCTTGAAATTTGTCATTTTTGACACATTTCATTTTTGACATTTAGCATTGTGACATTTGTCATTTGCCATCTTTGACATTTGCCATCTTAAAATTTGTCATTTTTGACATTTTTCATGGTAACACTTTTTATTTTTGACATTCAGCATTGTGACATTTGTCATTTGACATCTTTGACATTTGCCATCTTGAAATTTGTCATTTTTGACATTTTTCATGGTGGCACTTTTCATTTTTGACATTTAGCATTGTGACATTTGTCATTTGACATCTTTGACATTTGCCATCTTGAAATTTGTCATTTTTGACATTTTTCATGGTGACACTTTTTATTTTTGACATTTAGCATTGTGACATTTGTCATTTGACATCTTTGACATTTGCCATCTTGAAATTTGTCATTTTTGACATTTTTCATAGTGACACTTTTCATTTTTGACATTTAGCATTGTGACATTTGTCAGTTTTGACATTTGCCATCTTGAAATTTGTCATTTTTGACATTGTTCATGGTGACACTTTTTATTTTTGACATTTAGCATTGTGACATTTGTCATTTGACATATTTGACATTTGCCATCTTGACATTTGTTATTTTTGACATTTTTTATGGTGACACTTTTCATTTTTGACATTTAGCATTGTGACATTTGTCAGTTTTGACATTTGCCATTTTGAAATATGTCATTTTTGACATTTTTCATGGTGACACTTTTCATTTTTGACATTTAGCATTGTGACATTTGTCATTTGACATCTTTGACATTTGCCATCTTGAAATTTGTTATTTTGACATTTTTCATGGTGACACTTTTCATTTTTGACATTTAACATTGTGACATTTGTCATTTGACATCTTTGACATTTGCCATCTTGAAATTTGTCATTTTTGACATTTTTCATAGTGACACTTTTCGTTTTTGACATTTAGCATTGTGACATTTGTCATTTGACATCTTTGACATTTGCCATCTTGAAATTTGTTATTTTTGACATTTTTCGTGGTGACACTTTTCATTTTTGACATTTAGCATTGTGACATTTGTCATTTGACATCTTTGACATTTGCCATCTTGAAATTTGTCATTTTTGACATTTAGCATTGTGACACTTTTCATTTTTGACATTTAGCATTGTGACATTTGTCATTTGACATCTTAGACATTTGCCATCTTGAAATTTGTCATTTTTGACACTTTTCATTTTTGACATTTAGCATTGTGGCATTTGTAATTTGACACCTTTGACATTTGCCATCTTGAAATTTGTCATTTTTGACATTTTTTATGGTGACACTTTTCATTTTTGACATGTAGCATTGTGACATTTGTCATTTGACATCTTTGACATTTGCCATCTTGAAATTTGTCATTTTTGACATTTTTCATGGTGACACTTTTCATTTTTGACATTTAGCATTGTGACATTTGTCATTTGACATCTTTGACATTTGCCATCTTGAAATTTGTCATTTTTGACATTTTTCATGGTGACACTTATCATTTTTGACATTTAGCATTGTGACATTTGCCATCGTGAAATTTGTCATTTTTGACATTTTTCATTTTTGACATTTTTCATTTTTGACATTTAGCATTGTGACATTTGTCATTTGACATCTTTGACATTTGTTATCTTGAAATTGGTCATTTTTGACATTTTTCATGGTGACACTTTTTATTTTTGACATTTAGCATTGTGACATTTGTCATTTGACATCTTTGACATTTGCCATCTTGAAATTTGTCATTTTTGACATTTAGCATTGTGACATTTGTCATTTGACATCTTTGACATTTGCCATCTTGAAATTTGTGATTTTTGACATTTTTTATGGTGACACTTTTTATTTTTGACATTTAGCATTGTGACATTTGTCAGTTTTGACATTTGCCATCTTAAAATTTGTCATTTTTGACATTTTTCATGGTGACACTTTTCATTTTTGACATTTAGCATTGTGACATTTGTCATTTGACATCTTTGACATTTGCCATCTTGAAATTTGTTATTTTTGACATTTTTCATGGTGACAATTTTCATTTTTGACATTTAGCATTGTGACATTTGTCAGTTTTGACATTTGCCATCTTGAAATTTGTCATTTTTGACATTTTTCATGGTGACACTTTTCATTTTTGACATTTAGCATTGCGACATTTGTCATTTGACATCTTTGACATTTGCCATCTTGAAATTTGTTATTTTTGACATTTTTCATGGTGACACTTTTCATTTTTGACATTTAGCATTGTGACATTTGTCATTTGACATCTTTGACATATGCCATCTTGAAATTTGTCATTTTTGACATTTTTCATGGTGACACTTTTCATTTTTGACATTTAGCATTGTGACATTTGTCATTTGACATCTTTGACATTTGCCATCTTGAAATTTGTTATTTTTGACATTTTTCATGGTGACACTTTTCATTTTTGACATTTAGCATTGTGACATTTGTCATTTGACATCTTTGACATTTGCCATCTTGAAATTTGTTATTTTTGACATTTTTCATGGTAACACTTTTCATTTTTGACATTTAGCATTGTGACATTTGTCATCTGACATCTTTGACATTTGCCATCTTGAAATTTGTCATTTTTGACATTTAGCATTGTGACACTTTTCATTTTTGACATTTAGCATTGTGACATTTGTCAGTTGACATCTTAGACATTTGCCATCTTGAAATTTGTCATTTTTGACACTTTTCATTTTTGACATTTAGCATTGTGGCATTTGTAATTTGACATCTTTGACATTTGCCATCTTGAAATTTGTCATTTTTGACATTTTTTATGGTGACACTTTTCATTTTTGACATGTAGCATTGTGACATTTGTCATTTGACATCTTTGACATTTGCCATCTTGAAATTTGTCATTTTTGACATTTTTCATGGTGACACTTTTCATTTTTGACATTTAGCATTGTGACATTTGTCATTTGACATCTTTGACATTGGCCATCTTGAAATTTGTCATTTTTGACATTTTTCATGGTGACACTTATCATTTTTGACATTTAGCATTGTGACATTTGCCATCGTGAAATTTGTCATTTTTGACATTTTTCATTTTTGACATTTAGCATTGTGACATTTGTCATTTGACATCTTTGACATTTGCCATCTTGAAATTGGTCATTTTTGACATTTTTCATGGTGACACTTTTTATTTTTGACATTTAGCATTGTGACATTTGTCATTTGACATCTTTGACATTTGCCATCTTGAAATTTGTCATTTTTGACATTTAGCATTGTGACATTTGTCATTTGACATCTTTGACATTTGCCATCTTGAAATTTGTGATTTTTGACATTTTTTATGGTGACACTTTTCATTTTTGACATTTAGCATTGTGACATTTGTCAGTTTTGACATTTGCCATCTTGAAATTTGTCATTTTTGACATTTTTTATGGTGACACTTTTCATTTTTGACATTTAGCATTGTGACATTTGTCATTTGACATCTTTGACATTTGCCATCTTGAAATTTGTTATTTGTGACATTTTTCATGGTGACAATTTTCATTTTTGACATTTAGCATTGTGACATTTGTCAGTTTTGACATCTTTGACATTTGCCATCTTAAAATTTGTTATTTTTGACATTTTTCATGGTGACACTTTTCATTTTTGACATTTAGCATTGTGACATTTGTCATTTGACATCTTTGACATATGCCATCTTGAAATTTGTCATTTTTGACATTTTTCATGGTGACACTTTTCATTTTTGACATTTAGCATTGTGACATTTGTCATTTGACATCTTTGACATTTGCCATCTTGAAATTTGTTATTTTTGACATTTTTCATGGTGACACTTTTCATTTTTGACATTTAGCATTGTGACATTTGTCATTTGACATCTTTGACATTTGCCATCTTAAAATTTGTCATTTTTGACAGTTAGCATTGTGACACTTTTCATTTTTGACATTTAGCATTGTGACATTTGTCATTTGACATCTTAGACATTTGCCATCTTGAAATTTGTCATTTTTGACACATTTCATTTTTGACATTTAGCATTGTGACATTTGTCATTTGACATCTTTGACATTTGCCATCTTGAAATTTGTCATTTTTGACATTTTTCATGGTAACACTTTTCATTTTTGACATTTAGCATTGTGACATTTGTCATTTGACATCTTTGACATATGCCATCTTGAAATTTGTCATTTTTGACATTTTTCATGGTGACACTTTTCATTTTTGACATTTAGCATTGTGACATTTGTCATTTGACATCTTTGACATTTGCCATCTTGAAATTTGTTATTTTTGACATTTTTCATGGTGACACTTTTCATTTTTGACATTTAGCATTGTGACATTTGTCATTTGACATCTTTGACATTTGCCATCTTGAAATTTGTCATTTTTGACAGTTAGCATTGTGACACTTTTCATTTTTGACATTTAGCATTGTGACATTTGTCATTTGACATCTTAGACATTTGCCATCTTAAAATTTGTCATTTTTGACACATTTCATTTTTGACATTTAGCATTGTGACATTTGTCATTTGACATCTTTGACATTTGCCATCTTGAAATTTGTCATTTTTGACATTTTTCATGGTAACACTTTTTATTTTTGACATTTAGCATTGTGACATTTGTCATTTGACATCTTTGACATTTGTCATCTTGAAATTTGTCATTTTTGACATTTTTCATAGTGGCACTTTTCATTTTTGACATTTAGCATTGTGACATTTGTCATTTGACATCTTTGACATTTGCCATCTTGAAATTTGTCATTTTTGACATTTTTCATGGTGACACTTTTCATTTTTGACATTTAGCATTGTGACATTTGTCATTTGACATCTTTGACATTTGCCATCTTGAAATTTGTCATTTTTGACATTTAGCATTGTGACATTTGTCATTTGACATCTTGACATTTGCCATCTTGAAATTGGTCATTTTTGACATTTTTCATGGTGACACTTTTTATTTTTGACATTTAGCATTGTGACATTTGTCATTTGACATCTTTGACATTTGCCATCTTGAAATTTGTCATTTTTGACATTTAGCATTGTGACATTTGTCATTTGACATCTTTGACATTTGCCATCTTGAAATTTGTCATTTTTGACATTTAGCATTGTGACACTTTTCATTTTTGACATTTAGCATTGTGACATTTGTCAGTTGACATCTTAGACATTTGCCATCTTGAAATTTGTCATTTTTGACACTTTTCATTTTTGACATTTAGCATTGTGGCATTTGTAATTTGACATCTTTGACATTTGCCATCTTGAAATTTGTCATTTTTGACATTTTTTATGGTGACACTTTTCATTTTTGACATGTAGCATTGTGACATTTGTCATTTGACATCTTTGACATTTGCCATCTTGAAATTTGTCATTTTTGACATTTTTCATGGTGACACTTTTCATTTTTGACATTTAGCATTGTGACATTTGTCATTTGACATCTTTGACATTTGCCATCTTGAAATTTGTCATTTTTGACATTTTTCATGGTGACACTTTTCATTTTTGACATTTAGCATTGTGACATTTGTCATTTGACATCTTTGACATTTGCCATCTTGAAATTTGTTATTTTTGACATTTTTCATGGTGACACTTTTCATTTTTGACATTTAGCATTGTGACATTTGTCATTTGACATCTTTGACATATGCCATCTTGAAATTTGTCATTTTTGACATTTTTCATGGTGACACTTTTCATTTTTGACATTTAGCATTGTGACATTTGTCATTTGACATCTTTGACGTATGCCATCTTGAAATTTGTCATTTTTGACATTTTTCATGGTGACACTTTTCATTTTTGACATTTAGCATTGTGACATTTGTCATTTGACATCTTTGACATTTGCCATCTTGAAATTTGTTATTTTTGACATTTTTCATGGTGACACTTTTCATTTTTGACATTTAGCATTGTGACATTTAGCATTGTGACATTTGTCATTTGACATCTTTGACATTTGCCATCTTAAAATTTGTCATTTTTGACAGTTAGCATTGTGACACTTTTCATTTTTGACATTTAGCATTGTGACATTTGTCATTTGACATCTTAGACATTTGCCATCTTAAAATTTGTCATTTTTGACACATTTCATTTTTGACATTTAGCATTGTGACATTTGTCATTTGACATCTTTGACATTTGCCATCTTGAAATTTGTCATTTTTGACATTTTTCATGGTAACACTTTTTATTTTTGACATTTAGCATTGTGACATTTGTCATTTGACATCTTTGACATTTGTCATCTTGAAATTTGTCATTTTTGACATTTTTCATAGTGGCACTTTTCATTTTTGACATTTAGCATTGTGACATTTGTCATTTGACATCTTTGACATTTGCCATCTTGAAATTTGTCATTTTTGACATTTTTCATGGTGACACTTTTCATTTTTGACATTTAGCATTGTGACATTTGTCATTTGACATCTTTGACATTTGCCATCTTGAAATTTGTCATTTTTGACATTTAGCATTGTGACATTTGTCATTTGACATCTTGACATTTGCCATCTTGAAATTGGTCATTTTTGACATTTTTCATGGTGACACTTTTTATTTTTGACATTTAGCATTGTGACATTTGTCATTTGACATCTTTGACATTTGCCATCTTGAAATTTGTCATTTTTGACATTTAGCATTGTGACATTTGTCATTTGACATCTTTGACATTTGCCATCTTGAAATGTGTCATTTTTGACATTTAGCATTGTGACACTTTTCATTTTTGACATTTAGCATTGTGACATTTGTCAGTTGACATCTTAGACATTTGCCATCTTGAAATTTGTCATTTTTGACACTTTTCATTTTTGACATTTAGCATTGTGGCATTTGTAATTTGACATCTTTGACATTTGCCATCTTGAAATTTGTCATTTTTGACATTTTTTATGGTGACACTTTTCATTTTTGACATGTAGCATTGTGACATTTGTCATTTGACATCTTTGACATTTGCCATCTTGAAATTTGTCATTTTTGACATTTTTCATGGTGACACTTTTCATTTTTGACATTTAGCATTGTGACATTTGTCATTTGACATCTTTGACATTTGCCATCTTGAAATTTGTCATTTTAGACATTTTTCATGGTGACACTTATCATTTTTGACATTTAGCATTGTGACATTTGCCATCGTGAAATTTGTCATTTTTGACATTTTTCATTTTTGACATTTAGCATTGTGACATTTGTCATTTGACATCTTTGACATTTGCCATCTTGAAATTGGTCATTTTTGACATTTTTCATGGTGACACTTTTTATTTTTGACATTTAGCATTGTGACATTTGTCATTTGACATCTTTGACATTTGCCATCTTGAAATTTGTCATTTTTGACATTTAGCATTGTGACATTTGTCATTTGACATCTTTGACATTTGCCATCTTGAAATTTGTGATTTTTGACATTTTTTATAGTGACACTTTTCATTTTTGACATTTAGCATTGTGACATTTGTCAGTTTTGACATTTGCCATCTTGAAATTTGTCATTTTTGACATTTTTTATGGTGACACTTTTCATTTTTGACATTTAGCATTGTGACATTTGTCATTTGACATCTTTGACATTTGCCATCTTGAAATTTGTTATTTGTGACATTTTTCATGGTGACAATTTTCATTTTTGACATTTAGCATTGTGACATTTGTCAGTTTTGACATTTGCCATCTTGAAATTTGTCATTTTTGACATTTTTCATGGTGACACTTTTCATTTTTGACATTTAGCATTGTGACATTTGTCATTTGACATCTTTGACATTTGCCATCTTGAAATTTGTTATTTTTGACATTTTTCATGGTGACACTTTTCATTTTTGACATTTAGCATTGTGACATTTGTCATTTGACATCTTTGACATATGCCATCTTGAAATTTGTCATTTTTGACATTTTTCATGGTGACACTTTTCATTTTTGACATTTAGCATTGTGACATTTGTCATTTGACATCTTTGACATTTGCCATCTTGAAATTTGTTATTTTTGACATTTTTCATGGTGACACTTTTCATTTTTGACATTTAGCATTGTGACATTTGTCATTTGACATCTTTGACATTTGCCATCTTAAAATTTGTCATTTTTGACAGTTAGCATTGTGACACTTTTCATTTTTGACATTTAGCATTGTGACATTTGTCATTTGACATCTTAGACATTTGCCATTTTAAAATTTGTCATTTTTGACACATTTCATTTTTGACATTTAGCATTGTGACATTTGTCATTTGACATCTTTGACATTTGCCATCTTGAAATTTGTCATTTTTGACATTTTTCATGGTAACACTTTTTATTTTTGACATTTAGCATTGTGACATTTGTCATTTGACATCTTTGACATTTGTCATCTTGAAATTTGTCATTTTTGACATTTTTCATAGTGGCACTTTTCATTTTTGACATTTAGCATTGTGACATTTGTCATTTGACATCTTTGACATTTGCCATCTTGAAATTTGTCATTTTTGACATTTTTCATGGTGACACTTTTCATTTTTGACATTTAGCATTGTGACATTTGTCATTTGACATCTTTGACATTTGCCATCTTGAAATTTGTCATTTTTGACATTTAGCATTGTGACATTTGTCATTTGACATCTTTGACATTTGCCATCTTGAAATTGGTCATTTTTGACATTTTTCATGGTGACACTTTTTATTTTTGACATTTAGCATTGTGACATTTGTCATTTGACATCTTTGACATTTGCCATCTTGAAATTTGTCATTTTTGACATTTAGCATTGTGACATTTGTCATTTGACTTCTTTGACATTTGCCATCTTGAAATTTGTGATTTTTGACATTTTTTATGGTGACACTTTTCATTTTTGACATTTAGCATTGTGACATTTGTCAGTTTTGACATTTGCCATCTTGAAATTTGTCATTTTTGACATTTTTTATGGTGACACTTTTCATTTTTGACATTTAGCATTGTGACATTTGTCATTTGACATCTTTGACATTTGCCATCTTGAAATTTGTTATTTGTGACATTTTTCATGGTGACAATTTTCATTTTTGACATTTAGCATTGTGACATTTGTCAGTTTTGACATTTGCCATCTTGAAATTTGTTATTTTTGACATTTTTCATGGTGACACTTTTCATTTTTGACATTTAGCATTGTGACATTTGTCATTTGACATCTTTGACATTTGCCATCTTGAAATTTGTCATTTTTGACATTTAGCATTGTGACACTTTTCATTTTTGACATTTAGCATTGTGACATTTGTCATTTGGCATCTTTGACATTTGCCATCTTGAAATTTGTTATTTTTGACATTTTTCAGGGTAACACTTTTCATTTTTGACATTTAGCATTGTGACATTTGTCATTTGACATCTTTGACATTTGCCATCTTGAAATTTGTCATTTTTGACACTTTTCATTTTTGACATTTAGCATTGTGACATTTGTCATTTGACATCTTTGACATTTGCCATCTTGAAATTTGTCATTTTTGACATTGTTCATGGTGACACTTTTTATTTTTGACATTTAGCATTGTGACATTTGTCATTTGACATCTTTGACATTTGCCATCTTGAAATTTGTTATTTTTGACATTTTTTATTTTGACACTTTTCATTTTTGACATTTAGCATTGTGACATTTGTCAGTTTTGACATTTGCCATTTTGAAATTTGTCATTTTTGACATTTTTCATGGTGACACTTTTCATTTTTGACATTTAGCATTGTGACATTTGTCATTTGACATCTTTAACATTTGCCATCTTGAAATTTGTTATTTTTGACATTTTTCATGGTGACACTTTTCATTTTTGACATTTAGCATTGTGACATTTGTCATTTGACAGCTTTGTCATTTGCCATCTTGAAATTTGTCATTTTTGACATTTTTCATGGTGACACTTTTCGGTTTTGACATTTAGCATTGTGACATTTGTCATTTGACATCTTTGACATTTGCCATCTTGAAATTTGTTATTTTTGACATTTTTCATGGTGACACTTTTCATTTTTGACATTTAGCATTGTGACATTTGTCATTTGACATCTTTGACATTTGCCATCTTGAAATTTGTCATTTTTAACAGTTAGCATTGTGACACTTTTTATTTTTGACATTTAGCATTGTGACATTTGTCATTTGGCATCTTTGACATTTGCCATCTTGAAATTTGTTATTTTTGACATTTTTCAGGGTAACACTTTTCATTTTTGACATTTAGCATTGTGACATTTGTCATTTGACATCTTTGACATTTGCCATCTTGAAATTTGTCATTTTTGACACTTTTCATTTTTGACATTTAGCATTGTGACATTTGTCATTTGACATCTTTGACATTTGCCATCTTGAAATTTGTTATTTTTGACATTTTTCATGGTGACACTTTTCATTTTCGACATTTAGCATTGTGACATTTGTCAGTTTTGACATTTGTCATCTTGAAATTTGTCATTTTTGACATTTTTCATGGTGACACTTTTCATTTTTGACATTTAGCATTGTGACATTTGTCATTTGACATCTTTGACATTTGCCATCTTGAAATTTGTTATTTTTGACATTTTTCATGGTGACACTTTTCATTTTTGACATTTAGCATTGTGACATTTGTCATTTGACATCTTTGACATATGCCATCTTGAAATTTGTCATTTTTGACATTTTTCATGGTGACACTTTTCATTTTTGACATTTAGCATTGTGACATTTGTCATTTGACATCTTTGACATTTGCCATCTTAAAATTTGTTATTTTTGACATTTTTCATGGTGACACTTTTCATTTTTGACATTTAGCATTGTGACATTTGTCATTTGACATCTTTGACATTTGCCATCTTGAAATTTGTCATTTTTGACATTTAGCATTGTGACACTTTTCATTTTTGACATTTAGCATTGTGACATTTGTCAATTGACATCTTAGACATTTGCCATCTTGAAATTTGTCATTTTTGACACATTTCATTTTTGACATTTAGCATTGTGACATTTGTCATTTGCCATCTTTGACATTTGCCATCTTGAAATTTGTCATTTTTGACATTTTTCATGGTAACACTTTTTATTTTTGACATTCAGCATTGTGACATTTGTCATTTGACATCTTTGACATTTGCCATCTTGAAATTTGTCATTTTTGACATTTTTCATGGTGGCACTTTTCATTTTTGACATTTAGCATTGTGACATTTGTCATTTGACATCTTTGACATTTGCCATCTTGAAATTTGTCATTTTTGACATTTTTCATGGTGACACTTTTCATTTTTGACATTTAGCATTGTGACATTTGTCATTTGACATCTTTGACATTTGCCATCTTGAAATTTGTCATTTTTGACATTTTTCATAGTGACACTTTTCATTTTTGACATTTAGCATTGTGACATTTGTCAGTTTTGACATTTGCCATCTTGAAATTTGTCATTTTTGACATTGTTCATGGTGACACTTTTTATTTTTGACATTTAGCATTGTGACATTTGTCATTTGACATCTTTGACATTTGCCATCTTGAAACTTGTTATTTTTGACATTTTTTATGGTGACACTTTTCATTTTTGACATTTAGCATTGTGACATTTGTCAGTTTTGACATTTGCCATTTTGAAATATGTCATTTTTGACATTTTTCATGGTGACACTTTTCATTTTTGACATTTAGCATTGTGACATTTGTCATTTGACATCTTTGACATTTGCCATCTTGAAATTTGTTATTTTGACATTTTTCATGGTGACACTTTTCATTTTTGACATTTAGCATTGTGACATTTGTCATTTGACATCTTTGACATTTGCCATCTTGAAATTTGTTATTTTTGACATTTTTCGTGGTGACACTTTTCATTTTTGACATTTAGCATTGTGACATTTGTCATTTGACATCTTTGACATTTGCCATCTTGAAATTTGTCATTTTTGACATTTAGCATTGTGACACTTTTCATTTTTGACATTTAGCATTGTGACATTTGTCATTTGACATCTTTGACATTTGCCATCTTGAAATTTGTTATTTTTGACATTTTTTATGGTGACACTTTTCATTTTTGACATTTAGCATTGTGACATTTGTCAGTTTTGACATTTGCCATTTTGAAATTTGTCATTTTTGACATTTTTTATGGTGACACTTTTCATTTTTGACATTTAGCATTGTGACATTTGTCATTTGACATCTTTGACATTTGTCATCTTGAAATTTGTTATTTTTGACATTTTTCATGGTGACACTTTTCATTTTTGACATTTAGCATTGTGACATTTGTCATTTGACATCTTTGACATTTGCCATCTTGAAATTTGTCATTTTTGACATTTTTCATGGTAACACTTTTCATTTTTGACATTTAGCATTGTGACATTTGTCATTTGACATCTTTGACATTTGCCATCTTGAAATTTGTTATTTTTGACATTTTTCATGGTGACACTTTTCATTTTTGACATTTAGCATTGTGACATTTGTCATTTGACATCTTTGACATTTGCCATCTTGAAATTTGTCATTTTTGACATTTAGCATTGTGACACTTTTCATTTTTGACATTTAGCATTGTGACATTTGTCATTTGACATCTTAGACATTTGCCATCTTGAAATTTGTCATTTTTGACACTTTCCATTTTTGACATTTAGCATTGTGACATTTGTAATTTGACATCTTTGACATTTGCCATCTTGAAATTTGTCATTTTTGACATTTTTCATGGTGACACTTTTCATTTTTGACATTTAGCATTGTGACATTTGTCATTTGACATCTTTGACATTTGCCATCTTGAAATTTGTCATTTTTGACATTTTTCATGGTGACACTTTTTATTTTTAACATTTAGCATTGTGACTTTTGTCATTTGACATCTTAGACATTTGCCATCTTGAAATTTGTCATTTTTGACACTTTTCATTTTTGACATTTAGCATTGTGACATTTGTCATTTGACATCTTTGACATTTGCCATCTTGAAATTTGTCATTTTTGACATTTTTCATGGTGACACTTTTCATTTTTGACATTTAGCATTGTGACATTTGTCATTTGACATCTTTGACATTTGCCATCTTGAAATTTGTCATTTTTGACATTTTTCATAGTGACACTTTTCATTTTTGACATTTAGCATTGTGACATTTGTCATTTGACATCTTAGACATTTGCCATCTTGAAATTTGTCATTTTTGACACTTTTCATTTTTGACATTTAGCATTGTGACATTTGTCATTTGACATCTTTGACATTTGCCATCTTGAAATTTGTTATTTTTGACATTTTTTATGGTGACACTTTTCATTTTTGATATTTAGCATTGTGACATTTGTCAGTTTTGACATTTGTCATCTTGAAATTTGTCATTTTTGACATTTTTCATGGTGACACTTTTCATTTTTGACATTTAGCATTGTGACATTTGTCATTTGACATCTTTGACATTTGCCATCTTGAAATTTGTCATTTTTGACATTTTTCATGGTGACACTTTTCATTTTTAACATTTAGCATTGTGACATTTGTCATTTGACATCTTAGACATTTGCCATCTTGAAATTTGTCATTTTTGACACTTTTCATTTTTGACATTTAGCATTGTGACATTTGTCATTTGACATCTTTGACATTTGCCATCTTGAAATTTGTCATTTTTGACATTTTTCATGGTGACACTTTTCATTTTTGATATTTAGCATTGTGACATTTGTCATTTGACATCTTTGACATTTGCCATCTTGAAATTTGTCATTTTTGACCTTTTTCATAGTGACACTTTTCATTTTTGACATTTAGCATTGTGACATTTGTCATTTGACATCTTAGACATTTGCCATCTTGAAATTTGTCATTTTTGACACTTTTCATTTTTGACATTTAGCATTGTGACATTTGTCATTTGACATCTTTGACATTTGCCGTCTTGTAATTTGTCATTTTTGACATTTTTCATGGTGACACTTTTCGTTTTTGACATTTAGCATTGTGACATTTGTCATTTGAGATCTTTGACATTTGCCATCTTGAAATTTGTTATTTTTGACATTTTTCATGGTGACACTTTTCATTTTTGACATTTAGCATTGTGACATTTGTCATTTGACATCTTTGACATTTGCCATCTTGAAATTTGTCATTTTTGACATTTAGCAATGTGATACTTTTCATTTTTGACATTTAGCATTGTGACATTTGTCATTTGACATCTTAGACATTTGCCATCTTGAAATTTGTCATTTTTGACACATTTCATTTTTGACATTTAGCATTGTGACATTTGTCATTTGACATCTTTGACATTTGCCATCTTGAAATTTGTCATTTTTGACCTTTTTCATGGTGGCACTTTTCATTTTTGACATTTAGCATTGTGACATTTGTCATTTGACATCTTTGACATTTGCCATCTTGAAATTTGTCATTTTTGACATTTTTCATGGTGACACTTTTCATTTTTGACATTTAGCATTGTGACATTTGTCATTTGACATCTTTGACATTTGCCATCTTGAAATTTGTCATTTTTTACATTTAGCATTGTGACATTTGTCATTTGACATCTTTGACATTTGCCATCTTAAAATTTGTTATTTTTGACATTTTTCATGGTGACACTTTTCATTTTTGACATTTAGCATTGTGACATTTGTCAGTTTTGACATTTGCCATCTTGAAATTTGTCATTTTTGACATTGTTCATGGTGACACTTTTTATTTTTGACATTTAGCATTGTGACATTTGTCATTTGACATCTTTGACATTTGCCATCTTGAAATTTGTTATTTTTGACATTTTTTATTTTGACACTTTTCATTTTTGACATTTAGCATTGTGACATTTGTCAGTTTTGACATTTGCCATTTTGAAATTTGTCATTTTTGACATTTTTCATGGTGACACTTTTCATTTTTGACATTTAGCATTGTGACATTTGTCATTTGACATCTTTGACATTTGCCATCTTGAAATTTGTTATTTTTGACATTTTTCATGGTGACACTTTTCATTTTTGACATTTAGCATTGTGACATTTGTCATTTGACATCTTTGTCATTTGCCCTCTTGAAATTTGTCATTTTTGACATTTTTCATGGTGACACTTTTCGTTTTTGACATTTAGCATTGTGACATTTGTCATTTGACATCTTTGACATTTGCCATCTTGAAATTTGTTATTTTTGACATTTTTCATGGTGACACTTTTCATTTTTGACATTTAGCATTGTGACATTTGTCATTTGACATCTTTAACATTTGCCATCTTGAAATTTGTCATTTTTGACATTTAGCATTGTGACACTTTTCATTTTTGACATTTAGCATTGTGACATTTGTCATTTGACATCTTTGACATTTGCCATCTTGAAATTTGTTATTTTTGACATTTTTCAGGGTAACACTTTTCATTTTTGACATTTAGCATTGTGACATTTGTCATTTGACATCTTTGACATTTGCCATCTTGAAATTTGTCATTTTTGACACTTTTCATTTTTGACATTTAGCATGGTGACATTTGTCATTTGACATCTTTGACATTTGCCATCTTGAAATTTGTTATTTTTGACATTTTTCATGGTGACACTTTTCATTTTTGACATTTAGCATTGTGACATTTGTCAGTTTTGACATTTGTCATCTTGAAATTTGTCATTTTTGACATTTTTTATGGTGACACTTTTCATTTTTGACATTTAGCATTGTGACATTTGTCATTTGACATCTTTGACATTTGCCATCTTGAAATTTGTTATTTTTGACATTTTTCATGGTGACACTTTTCATTTTTGACATTTAGCATTGTGACATTTGTCATTTGACATCTTTGACATATGCCATCTTGAAATTTGTCATTTTTGACATTTTTCATGGTGACACTTTTCATTTTTGACATTTAGCATTGTGACATTTGTCATTTGACATCTTTGACATTTGCCATCTTAAAATTTGTTATTTTTGACATTTTTCATGGTGACACTTTTCATTTTTGACATTTAGCATTGTGACATTTGTCATTTGACATCTTTGACATTTGCCATCTTGAAATTTGTCATTTTTGACATTTAGCATTGTGACACTTTTCATTTTTGACATTTAGCATTGTGACATTTGTCATTTGACATCTTAGACATTTGCCATCTTGAAATTTGTCATTTTTGACACATTTCATTTTTGACATTTAGCATTGTGACATTTGTCATTTGCCATCTTTGACATTTGCCATCTTGAAATTTGTCATTTTTGACATTTTTCATGGTAACACTTTTTATTTTTGACATTCAGCATTGTGACATTTGTCATTTGACATCTTTGACATTTGCCATCTTGAAATTTGTCATTTTTGACATTTTTCATGGTGGCACTTTTCGTTTTTGACATTTAGCATTGTGACATTTGTCATTTGACATCTTTGACATTTGCCATCTTGAAATTTGTTATTTTTGACATTTTTCGTGGTGACACTTTTCATTTTTGACATTTAGCATTGTGACATTTGTCATTTGACATCTTTGACATTTGCCATCTTGAAATTTGTCATTTTTGACATTTAGCATTGTGACACTTTTCATTTTTGACATTTAGCATTGTGACATTTGTCATTTGACATCTTTGACATTTGCCATCTTGAAATTTGTTATTTTTGACATTTTTCAGGGTAACACTTTTCATTTTTGACATTTAGCATTGTGACATTTGTCACTTGACATCTTTGACATTTGCCATCTTGAAATTTGTCATTTTTGACACTTTTCATTTTTGACATTTAGCATTGTGACATTTGTCATTTGACATCTTTGACATTTGCCATCTTGAAATTTGTTATTTTTGACATTTTTCATGGTGACACTTTTCATTTTCGACATTTAGCATTGTGACATTTGTCAGTTTTGACATTTGTCATCTTGAAATTTGTCATTTTTGACATTTTTCATGGTGACACTTTTCATTTTTGACATTTAGCATTGTGACATTTGTCATTTGACATCTTTGACATTTGCCATCTTGAAATTTGTTATTTTTGACATTTTTCATGGTGACACTTTTCATTTTTGACATTTAGCATTGTGACATTTGTCATTTGACATCTTTGACATATGCCATCTTGAAATTTGTCATTTTTGACATTTTTCATGGTGACACTTTTCATTTTTGACATTTAGCATTGTGACATTTGTCATTTGACATCTTTGACATTTGCCATCTTAAAATTTATTATTTTTGACATTTTTCATGGTGACACTTTTCATTTTTGACATTTAGCATTGTGACATTTGTCATTTGACATCTTTGACATTTGCCATCTTGAAATTTGTCATTTTTGACATTTAGCATTGTGACACTTTTCATTTTTGACATTTAGCATTGTGACATTTGTCATTTGACATCTTAGACATTTGCCATCTTGAAATTTGTCATTTTTGACACATTTCATTTTTGACATTTAGCATTGTGACATTTGTCATTTGCCATCTTTGACATTTGCCATCTTAAAATTTGTCATTTTTGACATTTTTCATGGTAACACTTTTTATTTTTGACATTCAGCATTGTGACATTTGTCATTTGACATCTTTGACATTTGCCATCTTGAAATTTGTCATTTTTGACATTTTTCATGGTGGCACTTTTCATTTTTGACATTTAGCATTGTGACATTTGTCATTTGACATCTTTGACATTTGCCATCTTGAAATTTGTCATTTTTGACATTTTTCATGGTGACACTTTTTATTTTTGACATTTAGCATTGTGACATTTGTCATTTGACATCTTTGACATTTGCCATCTTGAAATTTGTCATTTTTGACATTTTTCATAGTGACACTTTTCATTTTTGACATTTAGCATTGTGACATTTGTCAGTTTTGACATTTGCCATCTTGAAATTTGTCATTTTTGACATTGTTCATGGTGACACTTTTTATTTTTGACATTTAGCATTGTGACATTTGTCATTTGACATCTTTGACATTTGCCATCTTGAAATTTGTTATTTTTGACATTTTTTATGGTGACACTTTTCATTTTTGACATTTAGCATTGTGACATTTGTCAGTTTTGACATTTGCCATTTTGAAATATGTCATTTTTGACATTTTTCATGGTGACACTTTTCATTTTTGACATTTAGCATTGTGACATTTGTCATTTGACATCTTTGACATTTGCCATCTTGAAATTTGTTATTTTGACATTTTTCATGGTGACACTTTTCATTTTTGACATTTAACATTGTGACATTTGTCATTTGACATCTTTGACATTTGCCATCTTGAAATTTGTCATTTTTGACATTTTTCATAGTGACACTTTTCGTTTTTGACATTTAGCATTGTGACATTTGTCATTTGACATCTTTGACATTTGCCATCTTGAAATTTGTTATTTTTGACATTTTTCGTGGTGACACTTTTCATTTTTGACATTTAGCATTGTGACATTTGTCATTTGACATCTTTGACATTTGCCATCTTGAAATTTGTCATTTTTGACATTTAGCATTGTGACACTTTTCATTTTTGACATTTAGCATTGTGACATTTGTCATTTGACATCTTAGACATTTGCCATCTTGAAATTTGTCATTTTTGACACTTTTTATTTTTGACATTTAGCATTGTGGCATTTGTAATTTGACACCTTTGACATTTGCCATCTTGAAATTTGTCATTTTTGACATTTTTTATGGTGACACTTTTCATTTTTGACATGTAGCATTGTGACATTTGTCATTTGACATCTTTGACATTTGCCATCTTGAAATTTGTCATTTTTGACATTTTTCATGGTGACACTTTTCATTTTTGACATTTAGCATTGTGACATTTGTCATTTGACATCTTTGACATTTGCCATCTTGAAATTTGTCATTTTTGACATTTTTCATGGTGACACTTATCATTTTTGACATTTAGCATTGTGACATTTGCCATCGTGAAATTTGTCATTTTTGACATTTTTCATTTTTGACATTTTTCATTTTTGACATTTAGCATTGTGACATTTGTCATTTGACATCTTTGACATTTGTTATCTTGAAATTGGTCATTTTTGACATTTTTCATGGTGACACTTTTTATTTTTGACATTTAGCATTGTGACATTTGTCATTTGACATCTTTGACATTTGCCATCTTGAAATTTGTCATTTTTAACATTTAGCATTGTGACATTTGTCATTTGACATCTTTGACATTTGCCATCTTGAAATTTGTGATTTTTGACATTTTTTATGGTGACACTTTTCATTTTTGACATTTAGCATTGTGACATTTGTCAGTTTTGACATTTGCCATCTTAAAATTTGTCATTTTTGACATTTTTCATGGTGACACTTTTCATTTTTGACATTTAGCATTGTGACATTTGTCATTTGACATCTTTGACATTTGCCATCTTGAAATTTGTTATTTTTGACATTTTTCATGGTGACAATTTTCATTTTTGACATTTAGCATTGTGACATTTGTCAGTTTTGACATTTGCCATCTTGAAATTTGTCATTTTTGACATTTTTCATGGTGACACTTTTCATTTTTGACATTTAGCATTGCGACATTTGTCATTTGACATCTTTGACATTTGCCATCTTGAAATTTGTTATTTTTGACATTTTTCATGGTGACACTTTTCATTTTTGACATTTAGCATTGTGACATTTGTCATTTGACATCTTTGACATATGCCATCTTGAAATTTGTCATTTTTGACATTTTTCATGGTGACACTTTTCATTTTTGACATTTAGCATTGTGACATTTGTCATTTGACATCTTTGACATTTGCCATCTTGAAATTTGTCATTTTTGACATTTAGCATTGTGACACTTTTCATTTTTGACATTTAGCATTGTGACATTTGTCAGTTGACATCTTAGACATTTGCCATCTTGAAATTTGTCATTTTTGACACTTTTCATTTTTGACATTTAGCATTGTGGCATTTGTAATTTGACATCTTTGACATTTGCCATCTTGAAATTTGTCATTTTTGACATTTTTTATGGTGACACTTTTCATTTTTGACATGTAGCATTGTGACATTTCTCATTTGACATCTTTGACATTTGCCATCTTGAAATTTGTCATTTTTGACATTTTTCATGGTGACACTTTTCATTTTTGACATTTAGCATTGTGACATTTGTCATTTGACATCTTTGACATTGGCCATCTTGAAATTTGTCATTTTTGACATTTTTCATGGTGACACTTATCATTTTTGACATTTAGCATTGTGACATTTGCCATCGTGAAATTTGTCATTTTTGACATTTTTCATTTTTGACATTTAGCATTGTGACATTTGTCATTTGACATCTTTGACATTTGCCATCTTGAAATTGGTCATTTTTGACATTTTTCATGGTGACACTTTTTATTTTTGACATTTAGCATTGTGACATTTGTCATTTGACATCTTTGACATTTGCCATCTTGAAATTTGTCATTTTTGACATTTAGCATTGTGACATTTGTCATTTGACATCTTTGACATTTGCCATCTTGAAATTTGTGATTTTTGACATTTTTTATGGTGACACTTTTCATTTTTGACATTTAGCATTGTGACATTTGTCAGTTTTGACATTTGCCATCTTGAAATTTGTCATTTTTGACATTTTTTATGGTGACACTTTTCATTTTTGACATTTAGCATTGTGACATTTGTCATTTGACATCTTTGACATTTGCCATCTTGAAATTTGTTATTTGTGACATTTTTCATGGTGACAATTTTCATTTTTGACATTTAGCATTGTGACATTTGTCAGTTTTGACATTTGCCATCTTGAAATTTGTCATTTTTGACATTTTTCATGGTGACACTTTTCATTTTTGACATTTAGCATTGTGACATTTGTCATTTGACATCTTTGACATTTGCCATCTTGAAATTTGTTATTTTTGACATTTTTCATGGTGACACTTTTCATTTTTGACATTTAGCATTGTGACATTTGTCATTTGACATCTTTGACATATGCCATCTTGAAATTTGTCATTTTTGACATTTTTCATGGTGACACTTTTCATTTTTGACATTTAGCATTGTGACATTTGTCATTTGACATCTTTGACATTTGCCATCTTGAAATTTGTTATTTTTGACATTTTTCATGGTGACACTTTTCATTTTTGACATTTAGCATTGTGACATTTGTCATTTGACATCTTTGACATTTGCCATCTTAAAATTTGTCATTTTTGACAGTTAGCATTGTGACACTTTTCATTTTTGACATTTAGCATTGTGACATTTGTCATTTGACATCTTAGACATTTGCCATCTTGAAATTTGTCATTTTTGACACATTTCATTTTTGACATTTAGCATTGTGACATTTGTCATTTGACATCTTTGACATTTGCCATCTTGAAATTTGTCATTTTTGACATTTTTCATGGTAACACTTTTCATTTTTGACATTTAGCATTGTGACATTTGTCATTTGACATCTTTGACATATGCCATCTTGAAATTTGTCATTTTTGACATTTTTCATGGTGACACTTTTCATTTTTGACATTTAGCATTGTGACATTTGTCATTTGACATCTTTGACATTTGCCATCTTGAAATTTGTTATTTTTGACATTTTTCATGGTGACACTTTTCATTTTTGACATTTAGCATTGTGACATTTGTCATTTGACATCTTTGACATTTGCCATCTTAAAATTTGTCATTTTTGACAGTTAGCATTGTGACACTTTTCATTTTTGACATTTAGCATTGTGACATTTGTCATTTGACATCTTAGACATTTGCCATCTTAAAATTTGTCATTTTTGACACATTTCATTTTTGACATTTAGCATTGTGACATTTGTCATTTGACATCTTTGACATTTGCCATCTTGAAATTTGTCATTTTTGACATTTTTCATGGTAACACTTTTTATTTTTGACATTTAGCATTGTGACATTTGTCATTTGACATCTTTGACATTTGTCATCTTGAAATTTGTCATTTTTGACATTTTTCATAGTGGCACTTTTCATTTTTGACATTTAGCATTGTGACATTTGTCATTTGACATCTTTGACATTTGCCATCTTGAAATTTGTCATTTTTGACATTTTTCATGGTGACACTTTTCATTTTTGACATTTAGCATTGTGACATTTGTCATTTGACATCTTTGACATTTGCCATCTTGAAATTTGTCATTTTTGACATTTAGCATTGTGACATTTGTCATTTGACATCTTGACATTTGCCATCTTGAAATTGGTCATTTTTGACATTTTTCATGGTGACACTTTTTATTTTTGACATTTAGCATTGTGACATTTGTCATTTGACATCTTTGACATTTGCCATCTTGAAATTTGTCATTTTTGACATTTAGCATTGTGACATTTGTCATTTGACATCTTTGACATTTGCCATCTTAAAATTTGTCATTTTTGACATTTAGCATTGTGACACTTTTCATTTTTGACATTTAGCATTGTGACATTTGTCAGTTGACATCTTAGACATTTGCCATCTTGAAATTTGTCATTTTTGACACTTTTCATTTTTGACATTTAGCATTGTGGCATTTGTAATTTGACATCTTTGACATTTGCCATCTTGAAATTTGTCATTTTTGACATTTTTTATGGTGACACTTTTCATTTTTGACATGTAGCATTGTGACATTTGTCATTTGACATCTTTGACATTTGCCATCTTGAAATTTGTCATTTTTGACATTTTTCATGGTGACACTTTTCATTTTTGACATTTAGCATTGTGACATTTGTCATTTGACATCTTTGACATTTGCCATCTTGAAATTTGTCATTTTTGACATTTTTCATGGTGACACTTTTCATTTTTGACATTTAGCATTGTGACATTTGTCATTTGACATCTTTGACATTTGCCATCTTGAAATTTGTTATTTTTGACATTTTTCATGGTGACACTTTTCATTTTTGACATTTAGCATTGTGACATTTGTCATTTGACATCTTTGACATATGCCATCTTGAAATTTGTCATTTTTGACATTTTTCATGGTGACACTTTTCATTTTTGACATTTAGCATTGTGACATTTGTCATTTGACATCTTTGACATATGCCATCTTGAAATTTGTCATTTTTGACATTTTTCATGGTGACACTTTTCATTTTTGACATTTAGCATTGTGACATTTGTCATTTGACATCTTTGACATTTGCCATCTTGAAATTTGTTATTTTTGACATTTTTCATGGTGACACTTTTCATTTTTGACATTTAGCATTGTGACATTTGTCATTTGACATCTTTGACATTTGCCATCTTAAAATTTGTCATTTTTGACAGTTAGCATTGTGACACTTTTCATTTTTGACATTTAGCATTGTGACATTTGTCATTTGACATCTTAGACATTTGCCATCTTAAAATTTGTCATTTTTGACACATTTCATTTTTGACATTTAGCATTGTGACATTTGTCATTTGACATCTTTGACATTTGCCATCTTGAAATTTGTCATTTTTGACATTTTTCATGGTAACACTTTTTATTTTTGACATTTAGCATTGTGACATTTGTCATTTGACATCTTTGACATTTGTCATCTTGAAATTTGTCATTTTTGACATTTTTCATAGTGGCACTTTTCATTTTTGACATTTAGCATTGTGACATTTGTCATTTGACATCTTTGACATTTGCCATCTTGAAATTTGTCATTTTTGACATTTTTCATGGTGACACTTTTCATTTTTGACATTTAGCATTGTGACATTTGTCATTTGACATCTTTGACATTTGCCATCTTGAAATTTGTCATTTTTGACATTTAGCATTGTGACATTTGTCATTTGACATCTTGACATTTGCCATCTTGAAATTGGTCATTTTTGACATTTTTCATGGTGACACTTTTTATTTTTGACATTTAGCATTGTGACATTTGTCATTTGACATCTTTGACATTTGCCATCTTGAAATTTGTCATTTTTGACATTTAGCATTGTGACATTTGTCATTTGACATCTTTGACATTTGCCATCTTGAAATTTGTCATTTTTGACATTTAGCATTGTGACACTTTTCATTTTTGACATTTAGCATTGTGACATTTGTCAGTTGACATCTTAGACATTTGCCATCTTGAAATTTGTCATTTTTGACACTTTTCATTTTTGACATTTAGCATTGTGGCATTTGTAATTTGACATCTTTGACATTTGCCATCTTGAAATTTGTCATTTTTGACATTTTTTATGGTGACACTTTTCATTTTTGACATGTAGCATTGTGACATTTGTCATTTGACATCTTTGACATTTGCCATCTTGAAATTTGTCATTTTTGACATTTTTCATGGTGACACTTTTCATTTTTGACATTTAGCATTGTGACATTTGTCATTTGACATCTTTGACATTTGCCATCTTGAAATTTGTCATTTTTGACATTTTTCATGGTGACACTTATCATTTTTGACATTTAGCATTGTGACATTTGCCATCGTGAAATTTGTCATTTTTGACATTTTTCATTTTTGACATTTAGCATTGTGACATTTGTCATTTGACATCTTTGACATTTGCCATCTTGAAATTGGTCATTTTTGACATTTTTCATGGTGACACTTTTTATTTTTGACATTTAGCATTGTGACATTTGTCATTTGACATCTTTGACATTTGCCATCTTGAAATTTGTCATTTTTGACATTTAGCATTGTGACATTTGTCATTTGACATCTTTGACATTTGCCATCTTGAAATTTGTGATTTTTGACATTTTTTATGGTGACACTTTTCATTTTTGACATTTAGCATTGTGACATTTGTCAGTTTTGACATTTGCCATCTTGAAATTTGTCATTTTTGACATTTTTTATGGTGACACTTTTCATTTTTGACATTTAGCATTGTGACATTTGTCATTTGACATCTTTGACATTTGCCATCTTGAAATTTGTTATTTGTGACATTTTTCATGGTGACAATTTTCATTTTTGACATTTAGCATTGTGACATTTGTCAGTTTTGACATTTGCCATCTTGAAATTTGTCATTTTTGACATTTTTCATGGTGACACTTTTCATTTTTGACATTTAGCATTGTGACATTTGTCATTTGACATCTTTGACATTTGCCATCTTGAAATTTGTTATTTTTGACATTTTTCATGGTGACACTTTTCATTTTTGACATTTAGCATTGTGACATTTGTCATTTGACATCTTTGACATATGCCATCTTGAAATTTGTCATTTTTGACATTTTTCATGGTGACACTTTTCATTTTTGACATTTAGCATTGTGACATTTGTCATTTGACATCTTTGACATTTGCCATCTTGAAATTTGTTATTTTTGACATTTTTCATGGTGACACTTTTCATTTTTGACATTTAGCATTGTGACATTTGTCATTTGACATCTTTGACATTTGCCATCTTAAAATTTGTCATTTTTGACAGTTAGCATTGTGACACTTTTCATTTTTGACATTTAGCATTGTGACATTTGTCATTTGACATCTTAGACATTTGCCATCTTAAAATTTGTCATTTTTGACACATTTCATTTTTGACATTTAGCATTGTGACATTTGTCATTTGACATCTTTGACATTTGCCATCTTGAAATTTGTCATTTTTGACATTTTTCATGGTAACACTTTTTATTTTTGACATTTAGCATTGTGACATTTGTCATTTGACATCTTTGACATTTGTCATCTTGAAATTTGTCATTTTTGACATTTTTCATAGTGGCACTTTTCATTTTTGACATTTAGCATTGTGACATTTGTCATTTGACATCTTTGACATTTGCCATCTTGAAATTTGTCATTTTTGACATTTTTCATGGTGACACTTTTCATTTTTGACATTTAGCATTGTGACATTTGTCATTTGACATCTTTGACATTTGCCATCTTAAAATTTGTCATTTTTGACATTTAGCATTGTGACATTTGTCATTTGACATCTTTGACATTTGCCATCTTGAAATTGGTCATTTTTGACATTTTTCATGGTGACACTTTTTATTTTTGACATTTAGCATTGTGACATTTGTCATTTGACATCTTTGACATTTGCCATCTTGAAATTTGTCATTTTTGACATTTAGCATTGTGACATTTGTCATTTGACTTCTTTGACATTTGCCATCTTGAAATTTGTGATTTTTGACATTTTTTATGGTGACACTTTTCATTTTTGACATTTAGCATTGTGACATTTGTCAGTTTTGACATTTGCCATCTTGAAATTTGTCATTTTTGACATTTTTTATGGTGACACTTTTCATTTTTGACATTTAGCATTGTGACATTTGTCATTTGACATCTTTGACATTTGCCATCTTGAAATTTGTTATTTGTGACATTTTTCATGGTGACAATTTTCATTTTTGACATTTAGCATTGTGACATTTGTCAGTTTTGACATTTGCCATCTTGAAATTTGTCATTTTTGACATTTTTCATGGTGACACTTTTCATTTTTGACATTTAGCATTGTGACATTTGTCATTTGACATCTTTGACATTTGCCATCTTGAAATTTGTTATTTTTGACATTTTTCATGGTGACACTTTTCATTTTTGACATTTAGCATTGTGACATTTGTCATTTGACATCTTTGACATATGCCATCTTGAAATTTGTCATTTTTGACATTTTTCATGGTGACACTTTTCATTTTTGACATTTAGCATTGTGACATTTGTCATTTGACATCTTTGACATTTGCCATCTTGAAATTTGTTATTTTTGACATTTTTCATGGCGACACTTTTCATTTTTGACATTTAGCATTGTGACATTTGTCATTTGACATCTTTGACATTTGCCATCTTAAAATTTGTCATTTTTGACAGTTAGCATTGTGACACTTTTCATTTTTGACATTTAGCATTGTGACATTTGTCATTTGACATCTTAGACATTTGCCATCTTGAAATTTGTCATTTTTGACACATTTCATTTTTGACATTTAGCATTGTGACATTTGTCATTTGACATCTTTGACATTTGCCATCTTGAAATTTGTCATTTTTGACATTTTTCATGGTAACACTTTTTATTTTTGACATTTAGCATTGTGACATTTGTCATTTGACATCTTTGACATTTGTCATCTTGAAATTTGTCATTTTTGACATTTTTCATAGTGGCACTTTTCATTTTTGACATTTAGCATTGTGACATTTGTCATTTGACATCTTTGACATTTGCCGTCTTGAAATTTGTCATTTTTGACATTTTTCATGGTGGCACTTTTCATTTTTGACATTTAGCATTGTGACATTTGTCAGTTTTGACATTTGCCATCTTGAAATTTGTCATTTTTGACATTTTTTATGGTGACACTTTTCATTTTTGACATTTAGCATTGTGACATTTGTCATTTGACATCTTTGACATTTGCCATCTTGAAATTTGTTATTTGTGACATTTTTCATGGTGACAATTTTCATTTTTGACATTTAGCATTGTGACATTTGTCAGTTTTGACATTTGCCATCTTGAAATTTGTCATTTTTGACATTTTTCATGGTGACACTTTTCATTTTTGACATTTAGCATTGTGACATTTGTCATTTGACATCTTTGACATTTGCCATCTTGAAATTTGTTATTTTTGACATTTTTCATGGTGACACTTTTCATTTTTGACATTTAGCATTGTGACATTTGTCATTTGACATCTTTGACATATGCCATCTTGAAATTTGTCATTTTTGACATTTTTCATGGTGACACATTTCATTTTTGACATTTAGCATTGTGACATTTGTCATTTGACATCTTTGACATTTGCCATCTTGAAATTTGTTATTTTTGACATTTTTCATGGTGACACTTTTCATTTTTGACATTTAGCATTGTGACATTTGTCATTTGACATCTTTGACATTTGCCATCTTAA
The DNA here is from genome assembly GCA_964028335.1 of Altica lythri. Lineage (NCBI taxonomy): Eukaryota > Metazoa > Arthropoda > Insecta > Coleoptera > Chrysomelidae > Altica > Altica lythri. Next base: position 150,168 of record CAXIIO010000404.1, on the reverse strand, counting down.
AATTTGTCATTTTTGTCAGTTAGCATTGTGACACTTTTCATTTTTGACATTTAGCATTGTGACATTTGTCATTTGACATCTTAGACATTTGCCATCTTAAAATTTGTCATTTTTGACACATTTCATTTTTGACATTTAGCATTGTGACATTTGTCATTTGACATCTTTAACATTTGCCATCTTGAAATTTGTCATTTTTGACATTTTTCATGGTAACACTTTTTATTTTTAACATTTAGCATTGTGACATTTGTCATTTGACATCTTTGACATTTGTCATCTTGAAATTTGTCATTTTTGACATTTTTCATAGTGGCACTTTTTATTTTTGACATTTAGCATTGTGACATTTGTCATTTGACATCTTTGACATTTGCCATCTTGAAATTTGTCATTTTTGACATTTTTCATGGTGACACTTTTCATTTTTGACATTTAGCATTGTGACATTTGTCATTTGACATCTTTGACATTTGCCATCTTGAAATTTGTCATTTTTGACATTTAGCATTGTGACATTTGTCATTTGACATCTTTGACATTTGCCATCTTAAAATTTGTTATTTTTAACATTTTTCATGGTGACACTTTTCATTTTTGACATTTAGCATTGTGACATTTGTCAGTTTTGACATTTGCCATCTTGAAATTTGTCATTTTTGACATTGTTCATGGTGACACTTTTTATTTTTGACATTTAGCATTGTGACATTTGTCATTTGACATCTTTGACATTTGCCATCTTGAAATTTGTTATTTTTGACATTTTTTATGGTGACACTTTTCATTTTTGACATTTAGCATTGTGACATTTGTCAGTTTTGACATTTGCCATTTTGAAATTTGTCATTTTTGACATTTTTTATGGTTACACTTTTCATTTTTGACATTTAGCATTGTGACATTTGTCATTTGACATCTTTGACATTTGTCATCTTGAAATTTGTTATTTTTGACATTTTTCATGGTGACACTTTTCATTTTTGACATTTAGCATTGTGACATTTGTCATTTGACATCTTTGACATTTGCCATCTTGAAATTTGTCATTTTTGACATTTTTCATGGTGACACTTTTCATTTTTGACATTTAGCATTGTGACATTTGTCATTTGACATCTTTGACATTTGCCATCTTGAAATTTGTCATTTTTGACATTTAGCATTGTGACACTTTTCATTTTTGACATTTAGCATTGTGACATTTGTCATTTGACATCTTAGACATTTGCCATCTTGAAATTTGTCATTTTTGACACTTTTCATTTTTGACATTTAGCATTGTGACATTTGTAATTTGACATCTTTGACATTTGCCATCTTGAAATTTGTCATTTTTGACATTTTTCATGGTGACACTTTTCATTTTTGACATTTAGCATTGTGACATTTGTCATTTGACATCTTTGACATTTGCCATCTTGAAATTTGTCATTTTTGACATTTTTAATGGTGACACTTTTCATTTTTAACATTTAGCATTGTGACATTTGTCATTTGACATCTTAGACATTTGCCATCTTGAAATTTGTCATTTTTGACACTTTTCATTTTTGACATTTAGCATTGTGACATTTGTCATTTGACATCTTTGACATTTGCCATCTTGAAATTTGTCATTTTTGACATTTTTCATGGTGACACTTTTCATTTTTGACATTTAGCATTGTGACATTTGTCATTTGACATCTTTGAAATTTGCCATCTTGAAATTTGTCATTTTTGACATTTTTCATGGTGACACTTTTCATTTTTGACATTTAGCATTGTGACATTTGTCATTTGACATCTTAGACATTTGCCATCTTGAAATTTGTCATTTTTGACACTTTTCATTTTTGACATTTAGCATTGTGACATTTGTCATTTGACATCTTTGACATTTGCCATCTTGAAATTTGTTATTTTTGACATTTTTCATTGTGACACTTTTCATTTTTGACATTTAGCATTGTGACATTTGTCAGTTTTGACATTTGTCATCTTGAAATTTGTCATTTTTGACATTTTTCATGGTGACACTTTTCATTTTTGACATTTAGCATTGTGACATTTGTCATTTGACATCTTTGACATTTGCCATCTTGAAATTTGTTATTTTTGACATTTTTCATGGTGACACTTTTCATTTTTGACATTTAGCATTGTGACATTTGTCATTTGACATCTTTGACATTTGCCATCTTGAAATTTGTCATTTTTGACATTTTTCATGGTGACACTTTTCGTTTTTGACATTTAGCATTGTGACATTTGTCATTTGAGATCTTTGACATTTGTCATCTTGAAATTTGTTATTTTTGACATTTTTCATGGTGACACTTTTCATTTTTGACATTTAGCATTGTGACATTTGTCATTTGACATCTTTGACATTTGCCATCTTGAAATTTGTCATTTTTGACATTTAGCATTGTGACACTTTTCATTTTTGACATTTAGCATTGTGACATTTGTCATTTGACATCTTAGACATTTGCCATCTTAAAATTTGTCATTTTTGACACATTTCATTTTTGACATTTAGCATTGTGACATTTGTCATTTGACATCTTTGACATTTGCCATCTTGAAATTTGTCATTTTTGACATTTAGCATTGTGACACTTTTCATTTTTGACATTTAGCATTGTGACATTTGTCATTTGACATCTTAGACATTTGCCATCTTGAAATTTGTCATTTTTGACACTTTTCATTTTTGACATTTAGCATTGTGACATTTGTAATTTGACATCTTTGACATTTGCCATCTTGAAATTTGTCATTTTTGACATTTTTCATGGTGACACTTTTCATTTTTGACATTTAGCATTGTGACATTTGTCATTTGACATCTTTGACATTTGCCATCTTGAAATTTGTTATTTTTGACATTTTTCATGGTAACACTTTTCATTTTTGACATTTAGCATTGTGACATTTGTCATTTGACATCTTTGACATTTGCCATCTTGAAATTTGTCATTTTTGACATTTTTCATGGTGACACTTTTCATTTTTGACATTTAGCATTGTGACATTTGTCATTTGACATCTTTGACATTTGCCATCTTGAAATTTGTCATTTTTGACATTTTTCATGGTGACACTTTTCATTTTTGACATTTAGCATTGTGACATTTGTCATTTGACATCTTTGACATTTGCCATCTTGAAATTTGTCATTTTTGACATTTAGCATTGTGACATTTGTCACTTGACATCTTTGATATTTGCCATCTTGAAATTTGTCATTTTTGACATTTTTCATGGTGACACTTTTCATTTTTGACATTTAGCATTGTGACATTTGTCATTTGACATCTTTGACATTTGCCATCTTGAAATTTGTTATTTTTGACATTTTTCATGGTGACACTTTTCATTTTTGACATTTAGCATTGTGACATTTGTCATTTGACATCTTTGACATTTGCCATCTTAAAATTTGTCATTTTTGACAGTTAGCATTGTGACACTTTTCATTTTTGACATTTAGCATTGTGACATTTGTCATTTGACATCTTAGACATTTGCCATCTTAAAATTTGTCATTTTTGACACATTTCATTTTTGACATTTAGCATTGTGACATTTGTCATTTGACATCTTTGACATTTGCCATCTTGAAATTTGTCATTTTTGACATTTTTCATGGTAACACTTTTTATTTTTGACATTTAGCATTGTGACATTTGTCATTTGACATCTTTGACATTTGTCATCTTGAAATTTGTCATTTTTGACATTTTTCATAGTGGCACTTTTCATTTTTGACATTTAGCATTGTGACATTTGTCATTTGACATCTTTGACATTTGCCATCTTGAAATTTGTCATTTTTGACATTTTTCATGGTGACACTTTTCATTTTTGACATTTAGCATTGTGACATTTGTCATTTGACATCTTTGACATTTGCCATCTTGAAATTTGTCATTTTTGACATTTAGCATTGTGACATTTGTCATTTGACATCTTTGACATTTGCCATCTTGAAATTGGTCATTTTTGACATTTTTCATGGTGACACTTTTTATTTTTGACATTTAGCATTGTGACATTTGTCATTTGACATCTTTGACATTTGCCATCTTGAAATTTGTCATTTTTGACATTTAGCATTGTGACATTTGTCATTTGACATCTTTGACATTTGCCATCTTGAAATTTGTGATTTTTGACATTTTTTATGGTGACACTTTTCATTTTTGACATTTAGCATTGTGACATTTGTCAGTTTTGACATTTGCCATCTTGAAATTTGTCATTTTTGACATTTTTTATGGTGACACTTTTCATTTTTGACATTTAGCATTGTGACATTTGTCATTTGACATCTTTGACATTTGCCATCTTGAAATTTGTTATTTGTGACATTTTTCATGGTGACAATTTTCATTTTTGACATTTAGCATTGTGACATTTGTCAGTTTTGACATTTGCCATCTTGAAATTTGTCATTTTTGACATTTTTCATGGTGACACTTTTCATTTTTGACATTTAGCATTGTGACATTTGTCATTTGACATCTTTGACATTTGCCATCTTGAAATTTGTTATTTTTGACATTTTTCATGGTGACACTTTTCATTTTTGACATTTAGCATTGTGACATTTGTCATTTGACATCTTTGACATATGCCATCTTGAAATTTGTCATTTTTGACATTTTTCATGGTGACACTTTTCATTTTTGACATTTAGCATTGTGACATTTGTCATTTGACATCTTTGATATTTGCCATCTTGAAATTTGTTATTTTTGACATTTTTCATGGTGACACTTTTCATTTTTGACATTTAGCATTGTGACATTTGTCATTTGACATCTTTGACATTTGCCATCTTAAAATTTGTCATTTTTGACAGTTAGCATTGTGACACTTTTCATTTTTGACATTTAGCATTGTGACATTTGTCATTTGACATCTTAGACATTTGCCATCTTGAAATTTGTCATTTTTGACACATTTCATTTTTGACATTTAGCATTGTGACATTTGTCATTTGACATCTTTGACATTTGCCATCTTGAAATTTGTCATTTTTGACATTTTTCATGGTAACACTTTTTATTTTTGACATTTAGCATTGTGACATTTGTCATTTGACATCTTTGACATTTGTCATCTTGAAATTAGTCATTTTTGACATTTTTCATAGTGGCACTTTTCATTTTTGACATTTAGCATTGTGACATTTGTCATTTGACATCTTTGACATTTGCCATCTTGAAATTTGTCATTTTTGACATTTTTCATGGTGGCACTTTTCATTTTTGACATTTAGCATTGTGACATTTGTCAGTTTTGACATTTGCCATCTTGAAATTTGTCATTTTTGACATTTTTTATGGTGACACTTTTCATTTTTGACATTTAGCATTGTGACATTTGTCATTTGACATCTTTGACATTTGCCATCTTGAAATTTGTTATTTGTGACATTTTTCATGGTGACAATTTTCATTTTTGACATTTAGCATTGTGACATTTGTCAGTTTTGACATTTGCCATCTTGAAATTTGTCATTTTTGACATTTTTCATGGTGACACTTTTCATTTTTGACATTTAGCATTGTGACATTTGTCATTTGACATCTTTGACATTTGCCATCTTGAAATTTGTTATTTTTGACATTTTTCATGGTGACACTTTTCATTTTTGACATTTAGCATTGTGACATTTGTCATTTGACATCTTTGACATATGCCATCTTGAAATTTGTCATTTTTGACATTTTTCATGGTGACACTTTTCATTTTTGACATTTAGCATTGTGACATTTGTCATTTGACATCTTTGACATTTGCCATCTTGAAATTTGTTATTTTTGACATTTTTCATGGTGACACTTTTCATTTTTGACATTTAGCATTGTGACATTTGTCATTTGACATCTTTGACATTTGCCATCTTAAAATTTGTCATTTTTGACAGTTAGCATTGTGACACTTTTCATTTTTGACATTTAGCATTGTGACATTTGTCATTTGACATCTTAGACATTTGCCATCTTGAAATTTGTCATTTTTGACACATTTCATTTTTGACATTTAGCATTGTGACATTTGTCATTTGACATCTTTGACATTTGCCATCTTGAAATTTGTCATTTTTGACATTTTTCATGGTAACACTTTTTATTTTTGACATTTAGCATTGTGACATTTGTCATTTGACATCTTTGACATTTGTCATCTTGAAATTTGTCATTTTTGACATTTTTCATAGTGGCACTTTTTATTTTTGACATTTAGCATTGTGACATTTGTCATTTGACATCTTTGACATTTGCCATCTTGAAATTTGTCATTTTTGACATTTTTCATGGTGACACTTTTCATTTTTGACATTTAGCATTGTGACATTTGTCATTTGACATCTTTGACATTTGCCATCTTGAAATTTGTCATTTTTGACATTTAGCATTGTGACATTTGTCATTTGACATCTTTGACATTTGCCATCTTAAAATTTGTTATTTTTGACATTTTTCATGGTGACACTTTTCATTTTTGACATTTAGCATTGTGACATTTGTCAGTTTTGACATTTGCCATCTTGAAATTTGTCATTTTTGACATTGTTCATGGTGACACTTTTTATTTTTGACATTTAGCATTGTGACATTTGTCATTTGACATCTTTGACATTTGCCATCTTGAAATTTGTTATTTTTGACATTTTTTATGGTGACACTTTTCATTTTTGACATTTAGCATTGTGACATTTGTCAGTTTTGACATTTGCCATTTTGAAATTTGTCATTTTTGACATTTTTTATGGTTACACTTTTCATTTTTGACATTTAGCATTGTGACATTTGTCATTTGACATCTTTGACATTTGTCATCTTGAAATTTGTTATTTTTGACATTTTTCATGGTGACACTTTTCATTTTTGACATTTAGCATTGTGACATTTGTCATTTGACATCTTTGACATTTGCCATCTTGAAATTTGTCATTTTTGACATTTTTCATGGTGACACTTTTCATTTTTGACATTTAGCATTGTGACATTTGTCATTTGACATCTTTGACATTTGCCATCTTGAAATTTGTCATTTTTGACATTTAGCATTGTGACACTTTTCATTTTTGACATTTAGCATTGTGACATTTGTCATTTGACATCTTAGACATTTGCCATCTTGAAATTTGTCATTTTTGACACTTTTCATTTTTGACATTTAGCATTGTGACATTTGTAATTTGACATCTTTGACATTTGCCATCTTGAAATTTGTCATTTTTGACATTTTTCATGGTGACACTTTTCATTTTTGACATTTAGCATTGTGACATTTGTCATTTGACATCTTTGACATTTGCCATCTTGAAATTTGTCATTTTTGACATTTTTCATGGTGACACTTTTCATTTTTAACATTTAGCATTGTGACATTTGTCATTTGACATCTTAGACATTTGCCATCTTGAAATTTGTCATTTTTGACACTTTTCATTTTTGACATTTAGCATTGTGACATTTGTCATTTGACATCTTTGACATTTGCCATCTTGAAATTTGTCATTTTTGACATTTTTCATGGTGACACTTTTCATTTTTGACATTTAGCATTGTGACATTTGTCATTTGACATCTTTGAAATTTGCCATCTTGAAATTTGTCATTTTTGACATTTTTCATGGTGACACTTTTCATTTTTGACATTTAGCATTGTGACATTTGTCATTTGACATCTTAGACATTTGCCATCTTGAAATTTGTCATTTTTGACACTTTTCATTCTTGACATTTAGCATTGTGACATTTGTCATTTGACATCTTTGACATTTGCCATCTTGAAATTTGTTATTTTTGACATTTTTTATGGTTACACTTTTCATTTTTGACATTTAGCATTGTGACATTTGTCATTTGACATCTTTGACATTTGTCATCTTGAAATTTGTTATTTTTGACATTTTTTATGGTGACACTTTTCATTTTTGACATTTAGCATTGTGACATTTGTCAGTTTTGACATTTGCCATTTTGAAATTTGTCATTTTTGACATTTTTTATGGTTACACTTTTCATTTTTGACATTTAGCATTGTGACATTTGTCATTTGACATCTTTGACATTTGTCATCTTGAAATTTGTTATTTTTGACATTTTTCATGGTGACACTTTTCATTTTTGACATTTAGCATTGTGACATTTGTCATTTGACATCTTTGACATTTGCCATCTTGAAATTTGTCATTTTTGACATTTTTCATGGTGACACTTTTCATTTTTGACATTTAGCATTGTGACATTTGTCATTTGACATCTTTGACATTTGCCATCTTGAAATTTGTCATTTTTGACATTTAGCATTGTGACACTTTTCATTTTTGACATTTAGCATTGTGACATTTGTCATTTGACATCTTAGACATTTGCCATCTTGAAATTTGTCATTTTTGACACTTTTCATTTTTGACATTTAGCATTGTGACATTTGTAATTTGACATCTTTGACATTTGCCATCTTGAAATTTGTCATTTTTGACATTTTTCATGGTGACACTTTTCATTTTTGACATTTAGCATTGTGACATTTGTCATTTGACATCTTTGACATTTGCCATCTTGAAATTTGTCATTTTTGACATTTTTCATGGTGACACTTTTCATTTTTAACATTTAGCATTGTGACATTTGTCATTTGACATCTTAGACATTTGCCATCTTGAAATTTGTCATTTTTGACACTTTTCATTTTTGACATTTAGCATTGTGACATTTGTCATTTGACATCTTTGACATTTGCCATCTTGAAATTTGTCATTTTTGACATTTTTCATGGTGACACTTTTCATTTTTGACATTTAGCATTGTGACATTTGTCATTTGACATCTTTGAAATTTGCCATCTTGAAATTTGTCATTTTTGACATTTTTCATGGTGACACTTTTCATTTTTGACATTTAGCATTGTGACATTTGTCATTTGACATCTTAGACATTTGCCATCTTGAAATTTGTCATTTTTGACACTTTTCATTCTTGACATTTAGCATTGTGACATTTGTCATTTGACATCTTTGACATTTGCCATCTTGAAATTTGTTATTTTTGACATTTTTCATTGTGACACTTTTTATTTTTGACATTTAGCATTGTGACATTTGTCAGTTTTGACATTTGTCATCTTGAAATTTGTCATTTTTGACATTTTTCATGGTGACACTTTTCATTTTTGACATTTAGCATTGTGACATTTGTCATTTGACATCTTTGACATTTGCCATCTTGAAATTTGTCATTTTTGACATTTTTCATGGTGACACTTTTGGTTTTTGACATTTAGCATTGTGACATTTGTCATTTGAGATCTTTGACATTTGTCATCCTGAAATTTGTTATTTTTGACATTTTTCATGGTGACACTTTTCATTTTTGACATTTAGCATTGTGACATTTGTCATTTGACATCTTTGACATTTGCCATCTTGAAATTTGTCATTTTTGACATTTAGCATTGTGACACTTTTCATTTTTGACATTTAGCATTGTGACATTTGTCATTTGACATCTTAGACATTTGCCATCTTGAAATTTGTCATTTTTGACACATTTCATTTTTGACATTTAGCATTGTGACATTTGTCATTTGACATCTTTGACATTTGCCATCTTGAAATTTGTCATTTTTGACATTTAGCATTGTAACACTTTTCATTTTTGACATTTAGCATTGTGACATTTGTCATTTGACATCTTAGACATTTGCCATCTTGAAATTTGTCATTTTTGACACTTTTCATTTTTGACATTTAGCATTGTGACATTTGTAATTTGACATCTTTGACATTTGCCATCTTGAAATTTGTCATTTTTGACATTTTTTATGGTGACACTTTTCATTTTTGACATTTAGCATTGTGACATTTGTCATTTGACATCTTTGACATTTGCCATCTTGAAATTTGTTATTTTTGACATTTTTCATGGTAACACTTTTCATTTTTGACATTTAGCATTGTGACATTTGTCATTTGACATCTTTGACATTTGCCATCTTGAAATTTGTCATTTTTGACATTTTTCATGGTGACACTTTTCATTTTTGACATTTAGCATTGTGACATTTGTCATTTGACATCTTTGACATTTGCCATCTTGAAATTTGTCATTTTTGACATTTTTCATGGTGACACTTTTCATTTTTGACATTTAGCATTGTGACATTTGTCATTTGACATTTGCCATCTTGAAATTTGTCATTTTTGACATTTAGCATTGTGACATTTGTCACTTGACATCTTTGATATTTGCCATCTTGAAATTTGTCATTTTTGACATTTTTCATGGTGACACTTTTCATTTTTGACATTTAGCATTGTGACATTTGTCATTTGACATCTTTGACATTTGCCATCTTGAAATTTGTCATTTTTGACATTTTTCATGGTGACACTTTTCATTTTTGACATTTAGCATTGTGACATTTGTCATATTCGACATCTTTAACATTTGCCATCTTGAAATTTGTCATTTTTGACATTTAGCATTGTGACATTTGTCATTTGACATCTTGGACATTTGCCATCTTAAAATTTGTCATTTTTGACATTTTTCATGGTGACTTTTATCATTTTTGACATTTAGCATTGTGACATTTGCCATCTTGAAATTTGTCATTTTTGACATTTTTCATGGTGACACTTTTCATTTTTGACATTTAGCATTGTGACATTTGTCATTTGACATCTTTGACATTTGCCATCTTGAAATTTGTCATTTTTGACATTTAGCATTGTGACATTTGTCATTTGACATCTTTGAGATTTGCCATCTTGAAATTTGTTATTTTTGACATTTTTCATGGTGACACTTTTCATTTTTGATATTTAGCATTGTGACATTTGTCATTTGACATCTTTGACATTTGCCATCTTGAAATTTGTCATTTTTGACATTTTTCATGGTGACACTTTTTATTTTTGACATTTAGCATTGTGACATTTGTCATTTGACATCTTTGACATTTGCCATCTTGAAATTTGTCATTTTTGACATTTAGCATTGTGACATTTGTCATTTGACATCTTTGACATTTGCCATCTTAAAATTTGTTATTTTTGACATTTTTCATGGTGACACTTTTCATTTTTGACATTTAGCATTGTGACATTTGTCAGTTTTGACATTTGCCATCTTGAAATTTGTCATTTTTGACATTTTTCATGGTGACACTTTTCATTTTTGACATTTAGCATTGTAACATTTGTCATTTGACATCTTTGACATTTGCCATCTTGAAATTTGTTATTTTTGACATTTTTCATGGTGACACTTTTCATTTTTGACATTTAGCATTGTGACATTTGTCAGTTTTGACATTTGCCATCTTGAAATTTGTCATTTTTGACATTTTTCATGGTGACACTTTTCATTTTTGACATTTAGCATTGTGACATTTGTCATTTGACATCTTTGACATTTGCCATCTTGAAATTTGTTATTTTTGACATGTTTCATGGTGACACTTTTCATTTTTGACATTTAGCATTCTGACATTTGTCATTTGACATCTTTGACATATGCCATCTTGAAATTTGTCATTTTTGACATTTTTCATGGTGACACTTTTTATTTTTGACATTTAGCATTGTGACATTTGTCATTTGACATCTTTGACATTTGCCATCTTAAAATTTGTTATTTTTGACATTTTTCATGGTGACACTTTTCATTTTTGACATTTAGCATTGTGACATTTGTCATTTGACATCTTTGACATTTGCCATCTTGAAATTTGTCATTTTTGACATTTAGCATTGTGACACTTTTCATTTTTGACATTTAGCATTGTGACATTTGTCATTTGACATCTTAGACATTTGCCATCTTGAAATTTGTCATTTTTGACACATTTCATTTTTGACATTTAGCATTGTGACATTTGTCATTTGCCATCTTTGACATTTGCCATCATGAAATCTGTCATTTTTGACATTTTTCATGGTAACACTTTTTATTTTTGACATTCAGCATTGTGACATTTGTCATTTGACATCTTTGACATTTGCCATCTTGAAATTTGTCATTTTTGACATTTTTTATGGTGGCACTTTTCATTTTTGACATTTAGCATTGTGACATTTGTCATTTGACATCTTTGACATTTGCCATCTTGAAATTTGTCATTTTTGACATTTTTCATGGTGACACTTTTCATTTTTGACATTTAGCATTGTAACATTTGTCATTTGACATCTTTGACATTTGCCAACTTGAAATTTGTTATTTTTGACATTTTTCATGGTGACACTTTTCATTTTTGACATTTAGCATTGTGACATTTGTCAGTTTTGACATTTGCCATCTTGAAATTTGTCATTTTTGACATTTTTCATGGTGACACTTTTCATTTTTGACATTTAGCATTGTGACATTTGTCATTTGACATCTTTGACATTTGCCATCTTGAAATTTGTTATTTTTGACATGTTTCATGGTGACACTTTTCATTTTTGACATTTAGCATTGTGACATTTGTCATTTGAGATCTTTGACATATGCCATCTTGAAATTTGTCATTTTTGACATTTTTCATGGTGACACTTTTCATTTTTGACATTTAGCATTGTGACATTTGTCATTTGACATCTTTGACATTTGCCATCTTAAAATTTGTTATTTTTGACATTTTTCATGGTGACACTTTTCATTTTTGACATTTAGCATTGTGACATTTGTCATTTGACATCTTTGACATTTGCCATCTTGAAATTTGTCATTTTTGACATTTAGCATTGTGACACTTTTCATTTTTGACATTTAGCATTGTGACATTTGTCATTTGACATCTTAGACATTTGCCATCTTGAAATTTGTCATTTTTGACACATTTCATTTTTGACATTTAGCATTGTGACATTTGTCATTTGCCATCTTTGACATTTGCCATCTTGAAATTTGTCATTTTTGACATTTTTTATGGTAACACTTTTTATTTTTGACATTCAGCATTGTGACATTTGTCATTTGACATCTTTGACATTTGCCATCTTGAAATTTGTCATTTTTGACATTTTTCATGGTGGCACTTTTCATTTTTGACATTTAGCATTGTGACATTTGTCATTTGACATCTTTGACATTTGCCATCTTGAAATTTGTCATTTTTGACATTGTTCATGGTGACACTTTTTATTTTTGACATTTAGCATTGTGACATTTGTCATTTGACATCTTTGACATTTGCCATCTTGAAAGTTGTTATTTTTGACATTTTTTATGGTGACACTTTTCATTTTTGACATTTAGCATTGTGACATTTGTCAGTTTTGACATTTGCCATTTTGAAATTTGTCATTTTTGACATTTTTCATGGTGACACTTTTCATTTTTGACATTTAGCATTGTGACATTTGTCATTTGACATCTTTGACATTTGCCATCTTGAAATTTGTTATTTTGACATTTTTCATGGTGACACTTTTCATTTTTGACATTTAGCATTGTGACATTTGTCATTTGACATCTTTGACATTTGCCATCTTGAAATTTGTCATTTTTGACATTTTTCATAGTGACACTTTTCGTTTTTGACATTTAGCATTGTGACATTTGTCATTTGACATCTTTGACATTTGCCATCTTGAAATTTGTTATTTTTGACATTTTTCATGGTGACACTTTTCATTTTTGACATTTAGCATTGTGACATTTGTCATTTGATATCTTTGACATTTGCCATCTTGAAATTTGTCATTTTTGACATTTAGCATTGTGACACTTTTCATTTTTGACATTTAGCATTGTGACATTTGTCATTTGACTTCTTAGACATTTGCCATCTTGAAATTTGTCATTTTTGACACTTTTTATTTTTGACATTTAGCATTGTGGCATTTGTAATTTGACATCTTTGACATTTGCCATCTTGAAATTTGTCATTTTTGACATTTTTTATGGTGACACTTTTCATTTTTGACATTTAGCATTGTGACATTTGTCATTTGACATCTTTGACATTTGCCATCTTGAAATTTGTCATTTTTGACATTTTTCATGGTGACACTTTTCATTTTTAACATTTAGCATTGTGACATTTGTCATTTGACATCTTAGACATTTGCCATCTTGAAATTTGTCATTTTTGACACTTTGCATTTTTGACATGTAGCATTGTGACATTTGTCATTTGACATCTTTGACATTTGCCATCTTGAAATTTGTCATTTTTGACATTTTTCATAGTGACACTTTTCATTTTTGACATTTAGCATTGTGACATTTGTCATTTGACATCTTTGACATTTGCCATCTTGAAATTTGTCATTTTTGACATTTAGCATTGTGACATTTGTCATTTGACATCTTTGATATTTGCCATCTTGAAATTTGTCATTTTTGACATTTTTCATGGTGACACTTTTCATTTTTGACATTTAGCATTGTGACGTTTGTCATATTCGACATCTTTAACATTTGCCATCTTGAAATTTGTCATTTTTGACATTTAGCATTGTGACATTTGTCATTTGACATCTTGGACATTTGCCATGTTGAAATTTGTCATTTTTGACATTTTTCATGGTGACACTTATCATTTTTGACATTTAGCATTGTGACATTTGCCATCGTGAAATTTGTCATTTTTGACATTTTTCATTTTTGACATTTAGCATTGTGACATTTGTCATTTGACATCTTTGACATTTGCCATCTTGAAATTTGTCATTTTTGACATTTTTCATGGTGACACTTTTTATTTTTGACATTTAGCATTGTGACATTTGTCATTTGACATCTTTGACATTTGCCATCTTGAAATTTGTCATTTTTGACATTTAGCATTGTGACATTTGTCATTTGACATCTTTGACATTTGCCATCTTGAAATTTGTGATTTTTGACATTTTTTATGGTGACACTTTTCATTTTTGACATTTGTCAGTTTTGACATTTGCCATCTTGAAATTTGTCATTTTTGACATTTTTCATGGTGACACTTTTCATTTTTGACATTTAGCATTGTGACATTTGTCATTTGACATCTTTGACATTTGCCATCTTGAAATTTGTTATTTTTGACACTTTTCATGGTGACAATTTTCATTTTTGACATTTAGCATTGTGACATTTGTCAGTTTTGAAATTTACTATCTTGAAATTTGTCATTTTTGACATTTTTCATGGTGACACTTTTCATTTTTGATATTTAGCATTGTGACATTTGTCATTTGACATCTTTGACATTTGCCATCTTGAAACTTGTTATTTTTGACATTTTTCATGGTGACACTTTTCATTTTTGACATTTAGCATTGTGACATTTGTCATTTGACATCTTTGACATATGCCATCTTGAAATTTGTCATTTTTGACATTTTTCATGGTGACACTTTTTATTTTTGACATTTAGCATTGTGACATTTGTCATTTGACATCTTTGACATTTGCCATCTTGAAATTTGTTATTTTTGACATTTTTCATGGTGACACTTTTCATTTTTGACATTTAGCATTGTGACATTTGTGATTTGACATCTTTAATATTTGCCATCTTAAAATTTGTCATTTTTGACATTTAGCATTGTGACACTTTTCATTTTTGACATTTAGCATTGTGACATTTGTCATTTGACATCTTAGACATTTGCTATCTTGAAATTTGTCATTTTTGACATTTAGCATTGTAACACTTTTCATTTTTGACATTTAGCATTGTGACATTTGTCATTTGACATCTTAGACATTTGCCATCTTGAAATTTGTCATTTTTGACACTTTTCATTTTTGACATTTAGCATTGTGACATTTGTAATTTGACATCTTTGACATTTGCCATCTTGAAATTTGTCATTTTTGACATTTTTCATGGTGACACTTTTCATTTTTGACATTTAGCATTGTGACATTTGTCATTTGACATCTTTGACATTTGCCATCTTGAAATTTGTTATTTTTGACATTTTTCATGGTAACACTTTTCATTTTTGACATTTAGCATTGTGACATTTGTCATTTGACATCTTTGACATTTGCCATCTTGAAATTTGTCATTTTTGACATTTTTCATGGTGACACTTTTCATTTTTGACATTTAGCATTGTGACATTTGTCATTTGACATCTTTGACATTTGCCATCTTGAAATTTGTCATTTTTGACATTTTTCATGGTGACACTTTTCATTTTTGACATTTAGCATTGTGACATTTGTCATTTGACATCTTTGACATTTGCCATCTTGAAATTTGTCATTTTTTACATTTAGCATTGTGACATTTGTCACTTGACATCTTTGATATTTGCCATCTTGAAATTTGTCATTTTTGACATTTTTCATGGTGACACTTTTCATTTTTGACATTTAGCATTGTGACATTTGTCATTTGACATCTTTGACATTTGCCATCTTGAAATTTGTCATTTTTGACATTTTTCATGGTGACACTTTTCATTTTTGACATTTAGCATTGTGACATTTGTCATATTCGACATCTTTAACATTTGCCATCTTGAAATTTGTCATTTTTGACATTTAGCATTGTGACATTTGTCATTTGACATCTTGGACATTTGCCATCTTAAAATTTGTCATTTTTGACATTTTTCATGGTGACTTTTATCATTTTTGACATTTAGCATTGTGACATTTGCCATCTTGAAATTTGTCATTTTTGACATTTTTCATGGTGACACTTTTCATTTTTGACATTTAGCATTGTGACATTTGTCATTTGACATCTTTGACATTTGCCATCTTGAAATTTGTCATTTTTGACATTTAGCATTGTGACATTTGTCATTTGACATCTTTGAGATTTGCCATCTTGAAATTTGTTATTTTTGACATTTTTCATGGTGACACTTTTCATTTTTGATATTTAGCATTGTGACATTTGTCATTTGACATCTTTGACATTTGCCATCTTGAAATTTGTCATTTTTGACATTTTTCATGGTGACACTTTTTATTTTTGACATTTAGCATTGTGACATTTGTCATTTGACATCTTTGACATTTGCCATCTTGAAATTTGTCATTTTTGACATTTAGCATTGTGACATTTGTCATTTGACATCTTTGACATTTGCCATCTTAAAATTTGTTATTTTTGACATTTTTCATGGTGACACTTTTCATTTTTGACATTTAGCATTGTGACATTTGTCAGTTTTGACATTTGCCATCTTGAAATTTGTCATTTTTGACATTTTTCATGGTGACACTTTTCATTTTTGACATTTAGCATTGTAACATTTGTCATTTGACATCTTTGACATTTGCCATCTTGAAATTTGTTATTTTTGACATTTTTCATGGTGACACTTTTCATTTTTGACATTTAGCATTGTGACATTTGTCAGTTTTGACATTTGCCATCTTGAAATTTGTCATTTTTGACATTTTTCATGGTGACACTTTTCATTTTTGACATTTAGCATTGTGACATTTGTCATTTGACATCTTTGACATTTGCCATCTTGAAATTTGTTATTTTTGACATGTTTCATGGTGACACTTTTCATTTTTGACATTTAGCATTCTGACATTTGTCATTTGACATCTTTGACATATGCCATCTTGAAATTTGTCATTTTTGACATTTTTCATGGTGACACTTTTTATTTTTGACATTTAGCATTGTGACATTTGTCATTTGACATCTTTGACATTTGCCATCTTAAAATTTGTTATTTTTGACATTTTTCATGGTGACACTTTTCATTTTTGACATTTAGCATTGTGACATTTGTCATTTGACATCTTTGACATTTGCCATCTTGAAATTTGTCATTTTTGACATTTAGCATTGTGACACTTTTCATTTTTGACATTTAGCATTGTGACATTTGTCATTTGACATCTTAGACATTTGCCATCTTGAAATTTGTCATTTTTGACACATTTCATTTTTGACATTTAGCATTGTGACATTTGTCATTTGCCATCTTTGACATTTGCCATCATGAAATCTGTCATTTTTGACATTTTTCATGGTAACACTTTTTATTTTTGACATTCAGCATTGTGACATTTGTCATTTGACATCTTTGACATTTGCCATCTTGAAATTTGTCATTTTTGACATTTTTTATGGTGGCACTTTTCATTTTTGACATTTAGCATTGTGACATTTGTCATTTGACATCTTTGACATTTGCCATCTTGAAATTTGTCATTTTTGACATTTTTCATGGTGACACTTTTCATTTTTGACATTTAGCATTGTAACATTTGTCATTTGACATCTTTGACATTTGCCATCTTGAAATTTGTTATTTTTGACATTTTTCATGGTGACACTTTTCATTTTTGACATTTAGCATTGTGACATTTGTCAGTTTTGACATTTGCCATCTTGAAATTTGTCATTTTTGACATTTTTCATGGTGACACTTTTCATTTTTGACATTTAGCATTGTGACATTTGTCATTTGACATCTTTGACATTTGCCATCTTGAAATTTGTTATTTTTGACATGTTTCATGGTGACACTTTTCATTTTTGACATTTAGCATTGTGACATTTGTCATTTGAGATCTTTGACATATGCCATCTTGAAATTTGTCATTTTTGACATTTTTCATGGTGACACTTTTCATTTTTGACATTTAGCATTGTGACATTTGTCATTTGACATCTTTGACATTTGCCATCTTAAAATTTGTTATTTTTGACATTTTTCATGGTGACACTTTTCATTTTTGACATTTAGCATTGTGACATTTGTCATTTGACATCTTTGACATTTGCCATCTTGAAATTTGTCATTTTTGACATTTAGCATTGTGACACTTTTCATTTTTGACATTTAGCATTGTGACATTTGTCATTTGACATCTTAGACATTTGCCATCTTGAAATTTGTCATTTTTGACACATTTCATTTTTGACATTTAGCATTGTGACATTTGTCATTTGCCATCTTTGACATTTGCCATCTTGAAATTTGTCATTTTTGACATTTTTCATGGTAACACTTTTTATTTTTGACATTCAGCATTGTGACATTTGTCATTTGACATCTTTGACATTTGCCATCTTGAAATTTGTCATTTTTGACATTTTTCATGGTGGCACTTTTCATTTTTGACATTTAGCATTGTGACATTTGTCATTTGACATCTTTGACATTTGCCATCTTGAAATTTGTCATTTTTGACATTGTTCATGGTGACACTTTTTATTTTTGACATTTAGCATTGTGACATTTGTCATTTGACATCTTTGACATTTGCCATCTTGAAAGTTGTTATTTTTGACATTTTTTATGTTGACACTTTTCATTTTTGACATTTAGCATTGTGACATTTGTCAGTTTTGACATTTGCCATTTTGAAATTTGTCATTTTTGACATTTTTCATGGTGACACTTTTCATTTTTGACATTTAGCATTGTGACATTTGTCATTTGACATCTTTGACATTTGCCATCTTGAAATTTGTTATTTTGACATTTTTCATGGTGACACTTTTCATTTTTGACATTTAGCATTGTGACATTTGTCATTTGACATCTTTGACATTTGCCATCTTGAAATTTGTCATTTTTGACATTTTTCATAGTGACACTTTTCGTTTTTGACATTTAGCATTGTGACATTTGTCATTTGACATCTTTGACATTTGCCATCTTGAAATTTGTTATTTTTGACATTTTTCATGGTGACACTTTTCATTTTTGACATTTAGCATTGTGACATTTGTCATTTGATATCTTTGACATTTGCCATCTTGAAATTTGTCATTTTTGACATTTAGCATTGTGACACTTTTCATTTTTGACATTTAGCATTGTGACATTTGTCATTTGACTTCTTAGACATTTGCCATCTTGAAATTTGTCATTTTTGACACTTTTTATTTTTGACATTTAGCATTGTGGCATTTGTAATTTGACATCTTTGACATTTGCCATCTTGAAATTTGTCATTTTTGACATTTTTTATGGTGACACTTTTCATTTTTGACATTTAGCATTGTGACATTTGTCATTTGACATCTTTGACATTTGCCATCTTGAAATTTGTCATTTTTGACATTTTTCATGGTGACACTTTTCATTTTTAACATTTAGCATTGTGACATTTGTCATTTGACATCTTAGACATTTGCCATCTTGAAATTTGTCATTTTTGACACTTTGCATTTTTGACATGTAGCATTGTGACATTTGTCATTTGACATCTTTGACATTTGCCATCTTGAAATTTGTCATTTTTGACATTTTTCATAGTGACACTTTTCATTTTTGACATTTAGCATTGTGACATTTGTCATTTGACATCTTTGACATTTGCCATCTTGAAATTTGTCATTTTTGACATTTAGCATTGTGACATTTGTCATTTGACATCTTTGATATTTGCCATCTTGAAATTTGTCATTTTTGACATTTTTCATGGTGACACTTTTCATTTTTGACATTTAGCATTGTGACGTTTGTCATATTCGACATCTTTAACATTTGCCATCTTGAAATTTGTCATTTTTGACATTTAGCATTGTGACATTTGTCATTTGACATCTTGGACATTTGCCATGTTGAAATTTGTCATTTTTGACATTTTTCATGGTGACACTTATCATTTTTGACATTTAGCATTGTGACATTTGCCATCGTGAAATTTGTCATTTTTGACATTTTTCATTTTTGACATTTAGCATTGTGACATTTGTCATTTGACATCTTTGACATTTGCCATCTTGAAATTTGTCATTTTTGACATTTTTCATGGTGACACTTTTTATTTTTGACATTTAGCATTGTGACATTTGTCATTTGACATCTTTGACATTTGCCATCTTGAAATTTGTCATTTTTGACATTTAGCATTGTGACATTTGTCATTTGACATCTTTGACATTTGCCATCTTGAAATTTGTGATTTTTGACATTTTTTATGGTGACACTTTTCATTTTTGACATTTGTCAGTTTTGACATTTGCCATCTTGAAATTTGTCATTTTTGACATTTTTCATGGTGACACTTTTCATTTTTGACATTTAGCATTGTGACATTTGTCATTTGACATCTTTGACATTTGCCATCTTGAAATTTGTTATTTTTGACACTTTTCATGGTGAAAATTTTCATTTTTGACATTTAGCATTGTGACATTTGTCAGTTTTGAAATTTACTATCTTGAAATTTGTCATTTTTGACATTTTTCATGGTGACACTTTTCATTTTTGATATTTAGCATTGTGACATTTGTCATTTGACATCTTTGACATTTGCCATCTTGAAACTTGTTATTTTTGACATTTTTCATGGTGACACTTTTCATTTTTGACATTTAGCATTGTGACATTTGTCATTTGACATCTTTGACATATGCCATCTTGAAATTTGTCATTTTTGACATTTTTCATGGTGACACTTTTTATTTTTGACATTTAGCATTGTGACATTTGTCATTTGACATCTTTGACATTTGCCATCTTGAAATTTGTTATTTTTGACACTTTTCATGGTGACAATTTTCATTTTTGACATTTAGCATTGTGACATTTGTCAGTTTTGAAATTTACTATCTTGAAATTTGTCATTTTTGACATTTTTCATGGTGACACTTTTCATTTTTGATATTTAGCATTGTGACATTTGTCATTTGACATCTTTGACATTTGCCATCTTGAAACTTGTTATTTTTGACATTTTTCATGGTGACACTTTTCATTTTTGACATTTAGCATTGTGACATTTGTCATTTGACATCTTTGACATATGCCATCTTGAAATTTGTCATTTTTGACATTTTTCATGGTGACACTTTTCATTTTTGACATTTAGCATTGTGACATTTGTCATTTGACATCTTTGACATTTGCCATCTTGAAATTTGTTATTTTTGACATTTTTCATGGTGACACTTTTCATTTTTGACATTTAGCATTGTGACATTTGTCATTTGACATCTTTGACATTTGCCATCTTAAAATTTGTCATTTTTGACAGTTAGCATTGTGACACTTTTCATTTTTGACATTTAGCATTGTGACATTTGTCATTTGACATCTTAGACATTTGCCATCTTGAAATTTGTCATTTTTGACACATTTCATTTTTGACATTTAGCATTGTGACATTTGTCATTTGACATCTTTGACATTTGCCATCTTGAAATTTGTCATTTTTGACATTTTTCATGGTAACACTTTTTATTTTTGACATTTAGCATTGTGACATTTGTCATTTGACATCTTTGACATTTGTCATCTTGAAATTTGTCATTTTTGACATTTTTCATAGTGGCACTTTTTATTTGTGACATTTAGCATTGTGACATTTGTCATTTGACATCTTTGACATTTGACATCTTTGACATTTGCCATCTTGAAATTTGTCATTTTTGACATTTTTCATGGTGACACTTTTCATTTTTGACATTTAGCATTGTGACATTTGTCATTTGACATCTTTGACATTTGCCATCTTGAAATTTGTCATTTTTGACATTTAGCATTGTGACATTTGTCATTTGACATCTTTGACATTTGCCATCTTAAAATTTGTTATTTTTGACATTTTTCATGGTGACACTTTTCATTTTTGACATTTAGCATTGTGACATTTGTCAGTTTTGACATTTGCCATCTTGAAATTTGTCATTTTTGACATTTTTCATGGTGACACTTTTCATTTTTGACATTTAGCATTGTAACATTTGTCATTTGACATCTTTGACATTTGCCATCTTGAAATTTGTTATTTTTGACATTTTTCATGGTGACACTTTTCATTTTTGACATTTAGCATTGTGACATTTGTCAGTTTTGACATTTGCCATCTTGAAATTTGTCATTTTTGACATTTTTCATGGTGACACTTTTCATTTTTGACATTTAGCATTGTGACATTTGTCATTTGACATCTTTGACATTTGCCATCTTGAAATTTGTTATTTTTGACATGTTTCATGGTGACACTTTTCATTTTTGACATTTAGCATTCTGACATTTGTCATTTGACATCTTTGACATATGCCATCTTGAAATTTGTCATTTTTGACATTTTTCATGGTGACACTTTTTATTTTTGACATTTAGCATTGTGACATTTGTCATTTGACATCTTTGACATTTGCCATCTTAAAATTTGTTATTTTTGACATTTTTCATGGTGACACTTTTCATTTTTGACATTTAGCATTGTGACATTTGTCATTTGACATCTTTGACATTTGCCATCTTGAAATTTGTCATTTTTGACATTTAGCATTGTGACACTTTTCATTTTTGACATTTAGCATTGTGACATTTGTCATTTGACATCTTTGACATTTGACATCTTTGACATTTGCCATCTTGAAATTTGTCATTTTTGACATTTTTCATGGTGACACTTTTCATTTTTGACATTTAGCATTGTGACATTTGTCATTTGACATCTTTGACATTTGTCATCTTGAAATTTGTCATTTTTGACATTTTTCATAGTGGCACTTTTTATTTGTGACATTTAGCATTGTGACATTTGTCATTTGACATCTTTGACATTTGACATCTTTGACATTTGCCATCTTGAAATTTGTCATTTTTGACATTTTTCATGGTGACACTTTTCATTTTTGACATTTAGCATTGTGACATTTGTCATTTGACATCTTTGACATTTGCCATCTTGAAATTTGTCATTTTTGACATTTAGCATTGTGACATTTGTCATTTGACATCTTTGACATTTGCCATCTTAAAATTTGTTATTTTTGACATTTTTCATGGTGACACTTTTCATTTTTGACATTTAGCATTGTGACATTTGTCAGTTTTGACATTTGCCATCTTGAAATTTGTCATTTTTGACATTGTTCATGGTGACACTTTTTATTTTTGACATTTAGCATTGTGACATTTGTCATTTGACATCTTTGACATTTGCCATCTTGAAATTTGTTATTTTTGACATTTTTTATGGTGACACTTTTCATTTTTGACATTTAGCATTGTGACATTTGTCAGTTTTGACATTTGCCATTTTGAAATTTGTCATTTTTGACATTTTTTATGGTTACACTTTTCATTTTTGACATTTATTATTGTGACATTTGTCATTTGACATCTTTGACATTTGTCATCTTGAAATTTGTTATTTTTGACATTTTTCATGGTGACACTTTTCATTTTTGACATTTAGCATTGTGACATTTGTCATTTGACATCTTTGACATTTGCCATCTTGAAATTTGTCATTTTTGACATTTTTCATGGTGACACTTTTCATTTTTGACATTTAGCATTGTGACATTTGTCATTTGACATCTTTGACATTTGCCATCTTGAAATTTGTCATTTTTGACATTTAGCATTGTGACACTTTTCATTTTTGACATTTAGCATTGTGACATTTGTCATTTGACATCTTAGACATTTGCCATCTTGAAATTTGTCATTTTTGACACTTTTCATTTTTGACATTTAGCATTGTGACATTTGTAATTTGACATCTTTGACATTTGCCATCTTGAAATTTGTCATTTTTGACATTTTTCATGGTGACACTTTTCATTTTTGACATTTAGCATTGTGACATTTGTCATTTGACATCTTTGACATTTGCCATCTTGAAATTTGTCATTTTTGACATTTTTCATGGTGACACTTTTCATTTTTAACATTTAGCATTGTGACATTTGTCATTTGACATCTTAGACATTTGCCATCTTGAAATTTGTCATTTTTGACACTTTTCATTTTTGACATTTAGCATTGTGACATTTGTCATTTGACATCTTTGACATTTGCCATCTTGAAATTTGTCATTTTTGACATTTTTCATGGTGACACTTTTCATTTTTGACATTTAGCATTGTGACATTTGTCATTTGACATCTTTGAAATTTGCCATCTTGAAATTTGTCATTTTTGACATTTTTCATGGTGACACTTTTCATTTTTGACATTTAGCATTGTGACATTTGTCATTTGACATCTTAGACATTTGCCATCTTGAAATTTGTCATTTTTGACACTTTTCATTCTTGACATTTAGCATTGTGACATTTGTCATTTGACATCTTTGACTTTTGCCATCTTGAAATTTGTTATTTTTGACATTTTTCATTGTGACACTTTTCATTTTTGACATTTAGCATTGTGACATTTGTCAGTTTTGACATTTGTCATCTTGAAATTTGTCATTTTTGACATTTTTCATGGTGACACTTTTCATTTTTGACATTTAGCATTGTGACATTTGTCATTTGACATCTTTGACATTTGCCATCTTGAAATTTGTCATTTTTGACATTTTTCATGGTGACACTTTTGGTTTTTGACATTTAGCATTGTGACATTTGTCATTTGAGATCTTTGACATTTGTCATCTTGAAATTTGTTATTTTTGACATTTTTCATGGTGACACTTTTCATTTTTGACATTTAGCATTGTGACATTTGTCATTTGACATCTTTGACATTTGCCATCTTGAAATTTGTCATTTTTGACATTTAGCATTGTGACACTTTTCATTTTTGACATTTAGCATTGTGACATTTGTCATTTGACATCTTAGACATTTGCCATCTTGAAATTTGTCATTTTTGACACATTTCATTTTTGACATTTAGCATTGTGACATTTGTCATTTGACATCTTTGACATTTGCCATCTTGAAATTTGTCATTTTTGACATTTAGCATTGTAACACTTTTCATTTTTGACATTTAGCATTGTGACATTTGTCATTTGACATCTTAGACATTTGCCATCTTGATATTTGTCATTTTTGACACTTTTCATTTTTGACATTTAGCATTGTGACATTTGTAATTTGACATCTTTGACATTTGCCATCTTGAAATTTGTCATTTTTGACATTTTTCATGGTGACACTTTTCATTTTTGACATTTAGCATTGTGACATTTGTCATTTGACATCTTTGACATTTGCCATCTTGAAATTTGTTATTTTTGACATTTTTCATGGTAACACTTTTCATTTTTGACATTTAGCATTGTGACATTTGTCATTTGACATCTTTGACATTTGCCATCTTGAAATTTGTCATTTTTGACATTTTTCATGGTGACACTTTTCATTTTTGACATTTAGCATTGTGACATTTGTCATTTGACATCTTTGACATTTGCCATCTTGAAATTTGTCATTTTTGACATTTTTCATGGTGACACTTTTCATTTTTGACATTTAGCATTGTGACATTTGTCATTTGACATCTTCGACATTTGCCATCTTGAAATTTGTCATTTTTGACATTTAGCATTGTGACATTTGTCACTTGACATCTTTGATATTTGCCATCTTGAAATTTGTCATTTTTGACATTTTTCATGGTGACACTTTTCATTTTTGACATTTAGCATTGTGACATTTGTCATTTGACATCTTTGACATTTGCCATCTTGAAATTTGTCATTTTTGACATTTTTCATGGTGACACTTTTCATTTTTGACATTTAGCATTGTGACATTTGTCATATTCGACATCTTTAACATTTGCCATCTTGAAATTTGTCATTTTTGACATTTAGCATTGTGACATTTGTCATTTGACATCTTGGACATTTGCCATCTTAAAATTTGTCATTTTTGACATTTTTCATGGTGACTTTTATCATTTTTGACATTTAGCATTGTGACATTTGCCATCTTGAAATTTGTCATTTTTGACATTTTTCATGGTGACACTTTTCATTTTTGACATTTAGCATTGTGACATTTGTCATTTGACATCTTTGACATTTGCCATCTTGAAATTTGTCATTTTTGACATTTAGCATTGTGACATTTGTCATTTGACATCTTTGAGATTTGCCATCTTGAAATTTGTTATTTTTGACATTTTTCATGGTGACACTTTTCATTTTTGATATTTAGCATTGTGACATTTGTCATTTGACATCTTTGACATTTGCCATCTTGAAATTTGTCATTTTTGACATTTTTCATGGTGACACTTTTTATTTTTGACATTTAGCATTGTGACATTTGTCATTTGACATCTTTGACATTTGCCATCTTGAAATTTGTCATTTTTGACATTTAGCATTGTGACATTTGTCATTTGACATCTTTGACATTTGCCATCTTAAAATTTGTTATTTTTGACATTTTTCATGGTGACACTTTTCATTTTTGACATTTAGCATTGTGACATTTGTCAGTTTTGACATTTGCCATCTTGAAATTTGTCATTTTTGACATTTTTCATGGTGACACTTTTCATTTTTGACATTTAGCATTGTAACATTTGTCAT
Organism: Altica lythri; assembly: GCA_964028335.1. NCBI lineage: Eukaryota > Metazoa > Arthropoda > Insecta > Coleoptera > Chrysomelidae > Altica > Altica lythri. Next base: position 122,989 of record CAXIIO010000404.1, on the reverse strand, counting down.
TTGACATCTTTGACATTTGCCATCTTGAAATTTGTTATTTTTGACATTTTTCATGGTGACACTTTTCATTTTTGACATTTAGCATTGTGACATTTGTCAGTTTTGACATTTGCCATCTTGAAATTTGTCATTCTTGACATTTTTCATGGTGACACTTTTCATTTTTGACATTTAGCATTGTAACATTTGTCATTTGACATCTTTGACATTTGCCATCTTGAAATTTGTTATTTTTGACATTTTTCATGGTGACACTTTTCATTTTTGACATTTAGCATTGTGACATTTGTCAGTTTTGACATTTGCCATCTTGAAATTTGTCATTTTTGACATTTTTCATGGTGACACTTTTCATTTTTGACATTTAGCATTGTGACATTTGTCATTTGACATCTTTGACATATGCCATCTTGAAATTTGTCATTTTTGACATTTTTCATGGTAACACTTTTTATTTTTGACATTCAGCATTGTGACATTTGTCATTTGACATCTTTGACATTTGCCATCTTGAAATTTGTCATTTTTGACATTTTTTATGGTGGCACTTTTCATTTTTGACATTTAGCATTGTGACATTTGTCATTTGACATCTTTGACATTTGCCATCTTGAAATTTGTCATTTTTGACATTTTTCATGGTGACACTTTTCATTTTTGACATTTAGCATTGTAACATTTGTCATTTGACATCTTTGACATTTGCCATCTTGAAATTTGTTATTTTTGACATTTTTCATGGTGACACTTTTCATTTTTGACATTTAGCATTGTGACATTTGTCAGTTTTGACATTTGCCATCTTGAAATTTGTCATTTTTGACATTTTTCATGGTGACACTTTTCATTTTTGACATTTAGCATTGTGACATTTGTCATTTGACATCTTTGACATTTGCCATCTTGAAATTTGTTATTTTTGACATGTTTCATGGTGACACTTTTCATTTTTGACATTTAGCATTGTGACATTTGTCATTTGAGATCTTTGACATATGCCATCTTGAAATTTGTCATTTTTGACATTTTTCATGGTGACACTTTTCATTTTTGACATTTGTCATTTGACATCTTTGACATTTGCCATCTTAAAATTTGTTATTTTTGACATTTTTCATGGTGACACTTTTCATTTTTGACATTTAGCATTGTGACATTTGTCATTTGACATCTTTGACATTTGCCATCTTGAAATTTGTCATTTTTGACATTTAGCATTGTGACACTTTTCATTTTTGACATTTAGCATTGTGACATTTGTCATTTGACATCTTAGACATTTGCCATCTTGAAATTTGTCATTTTTGACACATTTCATTTTTGACATTTAGCATTGTGACATTTGTCATTTGCCATCTTTGACATTTGCCATCTTGAAATTTGTCATTTTTGACATTTTTCATGGTAACACTTTTTATTTTTGACATTCAGCATTGTGACATTTGTCATTTGACATCTTTGACATTTGCCATCTTGAAATTTGTCATTTTTGACATTTTTCATGGTGGCACTTTTCATTTTTGACATTTAGCATTGTGACATTTGTCATTTGACATCTTTGACATTTGCCATCTTGAAATTTGTCATTTTTGACATTGTTCATGGTGACACTTTTTATTTTTGACATTTAGCATTGTGACATTTGTCATTTGACATCTTTGACATTTGCCATCTTGAAAGTTGTTATTTTTGACATTTTTTATGGTGACACTTTTCATTTTTGACATTTAGCATTGTGACATTTGTCAGTTTTGACATTTGCCATTTTGAAATTTGTCATTTTTGACATTTTTCATGGTGACACTTTTCATTTTTGACATTTAGCATTGTGACATTTGTCATTTGACATCTTTGACATTTGCCATCTTGAAATTTGTTATTTTGACATTTTTCATGGTGACACTTTTCATTTTTGACATTTAGCATTGTGACATTTGTCATTTGACATCTTTGACATTTGCCATCTTGAAATTTGTCATTTTTGACATTTTTCATAGTGACACTTTTCGTTTTTGACATTTAGCATTGTGACATTTGTCATTTGACATCTTTGACATTTGCCATCTTGAAATTTGTTATTTTTGACATTTTTCATGGTGACACTTTTCATTTTTGACATTTAGCATTGTGACATTTGTCATTTGATATCTTTGACATTTGCCATCTTGAAATTTGTCATTTTTGACATTTAGCATTGTGACACTTTTCATTTTTGACATTTAGCATTGTGACATTTGTCATTTGACTTCTTAGACATTTGCCATCTTGAAATTTGTCATTTTTGACACTTTTTATTTTTGACATTTAGCATTGTGGCATTTGTAATTTGACATCTTTGACATTTGCCATCTTGAAATTTGTCATTTTTGACATTTTTTATGGTGACACTTTTCATTTTTGACATTTAGCATTGTGACATTTGTCATTTGACATCTTTGACATTTGCCATCTTGAAATTTGTCATTTTTGACATTTTTCATGGTGACACTTTTCATTTTTAACATTTAGCATTGTGACATTTGTCATTTGACATCTTAGACATTTGCCATCTTGAAATTTGTCATTTTTGACACTTTGCATTTTTGACATGTAGCATTGTGACATTTGTCATTTGACATCTTTGACATTTGCCATCTTGAAATTTGTCATTTTTGACATTTTTCATAGTGACACTTTTCATTTTTGACATTTAGCATTGTGACATTTGTCATTTGACATCTTTGACATTTGCCATCTTGAAATTTGTCATTTTTGACATTTAGCATTGTGACATTTGTCATTTGACATCTTTGATATTTGCCATCTTGAAATTTGTCATTTTTGACATTTTTCATGGTGACACTTTTCATTTTTGACATTTAGCATTGTGACGTTTGTCATATTCGACATCTTTAACATTTGCCATCTTGAAATTTGTCATTTTTGACATTTAGCATTGTGACATTTGTCATTTGACATCTTGGACATTTGCCATGTTGAAATTTGTCATTTTTGACATTTTTCATGGTGACACTTATCATTTTTGACATTTAGCATTGTGACATTTGCCATCGTGAAATTTGTCATTTTTGACATTTTTCATTTTTGACATTTAGCATTGTGACATTTGTCATTTGACATCTTTGACATTTGCCATCTTGAAATTTGTCATTTTTGACATTTTTCATGGTGACACTTTTTATTTTTGACATTTAGCATTGTGACATTTGTCATTTGACATCTTTGACATTTGCCATCTTGAAATTTGTCATTTTTGACATTTAGCATTGTGACATTTGTCATTTGACATCTTTGACATTTGCCATCTTGAAATTTGTGATTTTTGACATTTTTTATGGTGACACTTTTCATTTTTGACATTTGTCAGTTTTGACATTTGCCATCTTGAAATTTGTCATTTTTGACATTTTTCATGGTGACACTTTTCATTTTTGACATTTAGCATTGTGACATTTGTCATTTGACATCTTTGACATTTGCCATCTTGAAATTTGTTATTTTTGACACTTTTCATGGTGACAATTTTCATTTTTGACATTTAGCATTGTGACATTTGTCAGTTTTGAAATTTACTATCTTGAAATTTGTCATTTTTGACATTTTTCATGGTGACACTTTTCATTTTTGATATTTAGCATTGTGACATTTGTCATTTGACATCTTTGACATTTGCCATCTTGAAATTTGTCATTTTTGACATTTTTCATGGTGACACTTTTTATTTTTGACATTTAGCATTGTGACATTTGTCATTTGACATCTTTGACATTTGCCATCTTGAAATTTGTTATTTTTGACATTTTTCATGGTGACACTTTTCATTTTTGACATTTAGCATTGTGACATTTGTGATTTGACATCTTTAATATTTGCCATCTTAAAATTTGTCATTTTTGACATTTAGCATTGTGACACTTTTCATTTTTGACATTTAGCATTGTGACATTTGTCATTTGACATCTTAGACATTTGCCATCTTGAAATTTGTCATTTTTGACACATTTCATTTTTGACATTTAGCATTGTGACATTTGCCATTTGACATCTTTGACATTTGCCATCTTGAAATTTGTCATTTTTGACATTTTTCATGGTAACACTTTTTATTTTTGACATTTAGCATTGTGACATTTGTCATTTGACATCTTTGACATTTGCCATCTTGAAATTTGTCATTTTTGACATTTTTCATGGTGGCACTTTTCATTTTTGACATTTAGCATTGTGACATTTGTCATTTGACATCTTTGACATTTGCCATCTTGAAATTTGTCATTTTTGACATTTTTAATGGTGACACTTTTCATTTTTGACATTTAGCATTGTGACATTTGTCATTTGACATCTTTGACATTTGCCATCTTGAAATTTGTCATTTTTGACATTTAGCATTGTGACATTTGTCATTTGACATCTTTGACATTTGCCATCTTAAAATTTGTTATTTTTGACATTTTTCATGGTGACACTTTTCATTTTTGACATTTAGCATTGTGACATTTGTCAGTTTTGACATTTGCCATCTTGAAATTTGTCATTTTTGACATTGTTCATGGTGACACTTTTTATTTTTGACATTTAGCATTGTGACATTTGTCATTTGACATCTTTGACATTTGCCATCTTGAAATTTGTTATTTTTGAAATTTTTTATGGTGACACTTTTCATTTTTGACATTTAGCATTGTGACATTTGTCAGTTTTGACATTTGCCATTTTGAAATTTGTCATTTTTGACATTTTTTATGGTGACACTTTTCATTTTTGACATTTAGCATTGTGACATTTGTCATTTGACATCTTTGACATTTGTCATCTTGAAATTTGTTATTTTTGACATTTTTCATGGTGACACTTTTCATTTTTGACATTTAGCATTGTGACATTTGTCATTTGACATCTTTGACATTTGCCATCTTGAAATTTGTCATTTTTGACATTTTTCATGGTAACACTTTTCATTTTTGACATTTAGCATTGTGACATTTGTCATTTGACATCTTTGACATTTGCCATCTTGAAATTTGTTATTTTTAACATTTTTCATGGTGACACTTTTCATTTTTGACATTTAGCATTGTGACATTTGTCATTTGACATCTTTGACATTTGCCATCTTGAAATTTGTCATTTTTGACATTTAGCATTGTGACATTTGTCATTTGACATCTTAGACATTTGCCATCTTGAAATTTGTCATTTTTGACACTTTCCATTTTTGACATTTAGCATTGTGACATTTGTAATTTGACATCTTTGACATTTGCCATCTTGAAATTTGTCATTTTTGACATTTTTCATTGTGACACTTTTCATTTTTGACATTTAGCATTGTGACATTTGTCATTTGACATCTTTGACATTTGCCATCTTGAAATTTGTCATTTTTGACATTTTTCATGGTGACACTTTTCATTTTTAACATTTAGCATTGTGACATTTGTCATTTGACATCTTAGACATTTGCCATCTTGAAATTTGTCATTTTTGACACTTTTCATTTTTGACATTTAGCATTGTGACATTTGTCATTTGACATCTTTGACATTTGCCATCTTGAAATTTGTCATTTTTGACATTTTTCATGGTGACACTTTTCATTTTTGACATTTAGCATTGTGACATTTGTCATTTGACATCTTTGACATTTGCCATCTTGAAATTTGTCATTTTTGACATTTTTCATAGTGACACTTTTCATTTTTGACATTTAGCATTGTGACATTTGTCATTTGACATCTTAGACATTTGCCATCTTGAAATTTGTCATTTTTGACACTTTTCATTTTTGACATTTAGCATTGTGACATTTGTCATTTGACATCTTTGACATTTGCCATCTTGAAATTTGTTATTTTTGACATTTTTTATGGTGACACTTTTCATTTTTGACATTTAGCATTGTGACATTTGTCAGTTTTGATATTTGTCATCTTGAAATTTGTCATTTTTGACATTTTTCATAGTGACACTTTTCATTTTTGACATTTAGCATTGTGACATTTGTCATTTGACATCTTTGACATTTGCCATCTTGAAATTTGTCATTTTTGACATTTTTTATGGTGACACTTTTCATTTTTAACATTTAGCATTGTGACATTTGTCATTTGACATCTTAGACATTTGCCATCTTGAAATTTGTCATTTTTGACACTTTTCATTTTTGACATTTAGCATTGTGACATTTGTCATTTGACATCTTTGACATTTGCCATCTTGAAATTTGTCATTTTTGACATTTTTCATGGTGACACTTTTCATTTTTGACATTTAGCATTGTGACATTTGTCATTTGACATCTTTGACATTTGCCATCTTGAAATTTGTCATTTTTGACCTTTTTCATAGTGACACTTTTCATTTTTGACATTTAGCATTGTGACATTTGTCATTTGACATCTTAGACATTTGCCATCTTGAAATTTGTCATTTTTGACACTTTTCATTTTTGACATTTAGCATTGTGACATTTGTCATTTGACATCTTTGACATTTGCCATCTTGTAATTTGTCATTTTTGACATTTTTCATGGTGACACTTTTCGTTTTTGACATTTAGCATTGTGACATTTGTCATTTGAGATCTTTGACATTTGCCATCTTGAAATTTGTTATTTTTGACATTTTTCATGGTGACACTTTTCATTTTTGACATTTAGCATTGTGACATTTGTCATTTGACATCTTTGACATTTGCCATCTTGAAATTTGTCATTTTTGACATTTAGCAATGTGATACTTTTCATTTTTGACATTTAGCATTGTGACATTTGTCATTTGACATCTTAGACATTTGCCATCTTGAAATTTGTCATTTTTGACACATTTCATTTTTGACATTTAGCATTGTGACATTTGTCATTTGACATCTTTGACATTTGCCATCTTGAAATTTGTCATTTTTGACATTTTTCATGGTAACACTTTTTATTTTTGACATTTAGCATTGTGACATTTGTCATTTGACATCTTTGACATTTGCCATCTTGAAATTTGTCATTTTTGACCTTTTTTATGGTGGCACTTTTCATTTTTGACATTTAGCATTGTGACATTTGTCATTTGACATCTTTGACATTTACCATCTTGAAATTTGTCATTTTTGAAATATTTTATGGTGACACTTTTCATTTTTGACATTTAGCATTGTGACATTTGTCATTTGACATCTTTGACATTTGTCATTTGACATCTTTGACATTTGCCATCTTGAAATTTGTCATTTTTTACATTTAGCATTGTGACATTTGTCATTTGACATCTTTGACATTTGCCATCTTAAAATTTGTTATTTTTGACATTTTTCATGGTGACACTTTTCATTTTTGACATTTAGCATTGTGACATTTGTCAGTTTTGACATTTGCCATCTTGAAATTTGTCATTTTTGACATTGTTCATGGTGACACTTTTTATTTTTGACATTTAGCATTGTGACATTTGTCATTTGACATCTTTGACATTTGCCATCTTGAAATTTGTTATTTTTGACATTTTTTATTTTGACACTTTTCATTTTTGACATTTAGCATTGTGACATTTGTCAGTTTTGACATTTGCCATTTTGAAATTTGTCATTTTTGACATTTTTCATGGTGACACTTTTTATTTTTGACATTTAGCATTGTGACATTTGTCATTTGACATCTTTGACATTTGCCATCTTGAAATTTGTTATTTTTGACATTTTTCATGGTGACACTTTTCATTTTTGACATTTAGCATTGTGACATTTGTGATTTGACATCTTTGTCATTTGCCATCTTGAAATTTGTCATTTTTGACATTTTTCATGGTGACACTTTTCGTTTTTGACATTTAGCATTGTGACATTTGTCATTTGACATCTTTGACATTTGCCATCTTGAAATTTGTTATTTTTGACATTTTTCATGGTGACACTTTTCATTTTTGACATTTAGCATTGTGACATTTGTCATTTGACATCTTTGACATTTGCCATCTTGAAATTTGTCATTTTTGACATTTAGCATTGTGACACTTTTCATTTTTGACATTTAGCATTGTGACATTTGTCATTTGACATCTTTGACATTTGCCATCTTGAAATTTGTTATTTTTGACATTTTTCAGGGTAACACTTTTCATTTTTGACATTTAGCATTGTGACATTTTTCATTTGACATCTTTGACATTTGCCATCTTGAAATTTGTCATTTTTGACACTTTTCATTTTTGACATTTAGCATTGTGACATTTGTCATTTGACATCTTTGACATTTGCCATCTTGAAATTTGTCATTTTTGACATTTAGCAATGTGATACTTTTCATTTTTGACATTTAGCATTGTGACATTTGTCATTTGACATCTTAGACATTTGCCATCTTGAAATTTGTCATTTTTGACACATTTCATTTTTGACATTTAGCATTGTGACATTTGTCATTTGACATCTTTGACATTTGCCATCTTGAAATTTGTCATTTTTGACATTTTTCATGGTAACACTTTTTATTTTTGACATTTAGCATTGTGACATTTGTCATTTGACATCTTTGACATTTGCCATCTTGAAATTTGTCATTTTTGACCTTTTTTATGGTGGCACTTTTCATTTTTGACATTTAGCATTGTGACATTTGTCATTTGACATCTTTGACATTTACCATCTTGAAATTTGTCATTTTTGACATATTTTATGGTGACACTTTTCATTTTTGACATTTAGCATTGTGACATTTGTCATTTGACATCTTTGACATTTGTCATTTGACATCTTTGACATTTGCCATCTTGAAATTTGTCATTTTTTACATTTAGCATTGTGACATTTGTCATTTGACATCTTTGACATTTGCCATCTTAAAATTTGTTATTTTTGACATTTTTCATGGTGACACTTTTCATTTTTGACATTTAGCATTGTGACATTTGTCAGTTTTGACATTTGCCATCTTGAAATTTGTCATTTTTGACATTGTTCATGGTGACACTTTTTATTTTTGACATTTAGCATTGTGACATTTGTCATTTGACATCTTTGACATTTGCCATCTTGAAATTTGTTATTTTTGACATTTTTTATTTTGACACTTTTCATTTTTGACATTTAGCATTGTGACATTTGTCAGTTTTGACATTTGCCATTTTGAAATTTGTCATTTTTGACATTTTTCATGGTGACACTTTTTATTTTTGACATTTAGCATTGTGACATTTGTCATTTGACATCTTTGACATTTGCCATCTTGAAATTTGTTATTTTTGACATTTTTCATGGTGACACTTTTCATTTTTGACATTTAGCATTGTGACATTTGTGATTTGACATCTTTGTCATTTGCCATCTTGAAATTTGTCATTTTTGACATTTTTCATGGTGACACTTTTCGTTTTTGACATTTAGCATTGTGACATTTGTCATTTGACATCTTTGACATTTGCCATCTTGAAATTTGTTATTTTTGACATTTTTCATGGTGACACTTTTCATTTTTGACATTTAGCATTGTGACATTTGTCATTTGACATCTTTGACATTTGCCATCTTGAAATTTGTCATTTTTGACATTTAGCATTGTGACACTTTTCATTTTTGACATTTAGCATTGTGACATTTGTCATTTGACATCTTTGACATTTGCCATCTTGAAATTTGTTATTTTTGACATTTTTCAGGGTAACACTTTTCATTTTTGACATTTAGCATTGTGACATTTTTCATTTGACATCTTTGACATTTGCCATCTTGAAATTTGTCATTTTTGACACTTTTCATTTTTGACATTTAGCATTGTGACATTTGTCATTTGACATCTTTGACATTTGCCATCTTGAAATTTGTCATTTTTGACATTTTTCATAGTGACACTTTTCATTTTTGACATTTAGCATTGTGACATTTGTCATTTGACATCTTAGACATTTGCCATCTTGAAATTTGTCATTTTTGACACTTTTCATTTTTGACATTTAGCATTGTGACATTTGTCATTTGACATCTTTGACATTTGCCATCTTGAAATTTGTTATTTTTGACATTTTTTATGGTGACACTTTTCATTTTTGACATTTAGCATTGTGACATTTGTCAGTTTTGATATTTGTCATCTTGAAATTTGTCATTTTTGACATTTTTCATAGTGACACTTTTCATTTTTGACATTTAGCATTGTGACATTTGTCATTTGACATCTTTGACATTTGCCATCTTGAAATTTGTCATTTTTGACATTTTTTATGGTGACACTTTTCATTTTTAACATTTAGCATTGTGACATTTGTCATTTGACATCTTAGACATTTGCCATCTTGAAATTTGTCATTTTTGACACTTTTCATTTTTGACATTTAGCATTGTGACATTTGTCATTTGACATCTTTGACATTTGCCATCTTGAAATTTGTCATTTTTGACATTTTTCATGGTGACACTTTTCATTTTTGACATTTAGCATTGTGACATTTGTCATTTGACATCTTTGACATTTGCCATCTTGAAATTTGTCATTTTTGACCTTTTTCATAGTGACACTTTTCATTTTTGACATTTAGCATTGTGACATTTGTCATTTGACATCTTAGACATTTGCCATCTTAAAATTTGTCATTTTTGACACTTTTCATTTTTGACATTTAGCATTGTGACATTTGTCATTTGACATCTTTGACATTTGCCATCTTGTAATTTGTCATTTTTGACATTTTTCATGGTGACACTTTTCGTTTTTGACATTTAGCATTGTGACATTTGTCATTTGAGATCTTTGACATTTGCCATCTTGAAATTTGTTATTTTTGACATTTTTCATGGTGACACTTTTCATTTTTGACATTTAGCATTGTGACATTTGTCATTTGACATCTTTGACATTTGCCATCTTGAAATTTGTTATTTTTGACATTTAGCAATGTGATACTTTTCATTTTTGACATTTAGCATTGTGACATTTGTCATTTGACATCTTAGACATTTGCCATCTTGAAATTTGTCATTTTTGACACATTTCATTTTTGACATTTAGCATTGTGACATTTGTCATTTGACATCTTTGACATTTGCCATCTTGAAATTTGTCATTTTTGACATTTTTCATGGTAACACTTTTTATTTTTGACATTTAGCATTGTGACATTTGTCATTTGACATCTTTGACATTTGCCATCTTGAAATTTGTCATTTTTGACCTTTTTTATGGTGGCACTTTTCATTTTTGACATTTAGCATTGTGACATTTGTCATTTGACATCTTTGACATTTACCATCTTGAAATTTGTCATTTTTGACATATTTTATGGTGACACTTTTCATTTTTGACATTTAGCATTGTGACATTTGTCATTTGACATCTTTGACATTTGTCATTTGACATCTTTGACATTTGCCATCTTGAAATTTGTCATTTTTTACATTTAGCATTGTGACATTTGTCATTTGACATCTTTGACATTTGCGATCTTAAAATTTGTTATTTTTGACATTTTTCATGGTGACACTTTTCATTTTTGACATTTAGCATTGTGACATTTGTCAGTTTTGACATTTGCCATCTTGAAATTTGTCATTTTTGACATTGTTCATGGTGACACTTTTTATTTTTGACATTTAGCATTGTGACATTTGTCATTTGACATCTTTGACATTTGCCATCTTGAAATTTGTTATTTTTGACATTTTTTATTTTGACACTTTTCATTTTTGACATTTAGCATTGTGACATTTGTCAGTTTTGACATTTGCCATTTTGAAATTTGTCATTTTTGACATTTTTCATGGTGACACTTTTTATTTTTGACATTTAGCATTGTGACATTTGTCATTTGACATCTTTGACATTTGCCATCTTGAAATTTGTTATTTTTGACATTTTTCATGGTGACACTTTTCATTTTTGACATTTAGCATTGTGACATTTGTGATTAGACATCTTTGTCATTTGCCATCTTAAAATTTGTCATTTTTGACATTTTTCATGGTGACACTTTTCGTTTTTGACATTTAGCATTGTGACATTTGTCATTTGACATCTTTGACATTTGCCATCTTGAAATTTGTTATTTTTGACATTTTTCATGGTGACACTTTTCATTTTTGACATTTAGCATTGTGATATTTGTCATTTGACATCTTTGACATTTGCCATCTTGAAATTTGTCATTTTTGACATTTAGCATTGTGACACTTTTCATTTTTGACATTTAGCATTGTGACATTTGTCATTTGACATCTTTGACATTTGCCATCTTGAAATTTGTTATTTTTGACATTTTTCAGGGTAACACTTTTCATTTTTGACATTTAGCATTGTGACATTTTTCATTTGACATCTTTGACATTTGCCATCTTGAAATTTGTCATTTTTGACACTTTTCATTTTTGACATTTAGCATTGTGACATTTGTCATTTGACATCTTTGACATTTGCCATCTTGAAATTTGTTATTTTTGACATTTTTCATGGTGACACTTTTCATTTTCGACATTTAGCATTGTGACATTTGTCAGTTTTGACATTTGTCATCTTGAAATTTGTCATTTTTGACATTTTTCATGGTGACACTTTTCATTTTTGACATTTAGCATTGTGACATTTGTCATTTGACATCTTTGACATTTGCCATCTTGAAATTTGTTATTTTTGACATTTTTCATTGTGACACTTTTCATTTTTGACATTTAGCATTGTGACATTTGTCATTTGACATCTTGGACATATGCCATCTTGAAATTTGTCATTTTTGACATTTTTCATGGTGACACTTTTCATTTTTGACATTTAGCATTGTGACATTTGTCATTTGACATCTTTGACATTTGCCATCTTAAAATTTGTTATTTTTGACATTTTTCATGGTGACACTTTTCATTTTTGACATTTAGCATTGTGACATTTGTCATTTGACATCTTTGACATTTGCCATCTTGAAATTTGTCATTTTTGACATTTAGCATTGTGACACTTTTCATTTTTGACATTTAGCATTGTGACATTTGTCATTTGACATCTTAGATATTTGCCATCTTGAAATTTGTCATTTTTGACACATTTCATTTTTGACATTTAGCATTGTGACATTTGTCATTTGCCATCTTTGACATTTGCCATCTTGAAATTTGTCATTTTTGACATTTTTCATGGTAACACTTTTTATTTTTGACATTCAGCATTGTGACATTTGTCATTTGACATCTTTGACATTTGCCATCTTGAAATTTGTCATTTTTGACATTTTTCATGGTGGCACTTTTCATTTTTGACATTTAGCATTGTGACATTTGTCATTTGACATCTTTGACATTTGCCATCTTGAAATTTGTCATTTTTGACATTTTTCATGGTGACACTTTTCATTTTTGACATTTAGCATTGTGACATTTGTCATTTGACATCTTTGACATTTGCCATCTTGAAATTTGTCATTTTTGACATTTTTCATAGTGACACTTTTCATTTTTGACATTTAGCATTGTGACATTTGTCAGTTTTGACATTTGCCATCTTGAAATTTGTCATTTTTGACATTGTTCATGGTGACACTTTTTATTTTTGACATTTAGCATTGTGACATTTGTCATTTGACATCTTTGACATTTGCCATCTTGAAATTTGTTATTTTTGACATTTTTTATGGTGACACTTTTCATTTTTGACATTTAGCATTGTGACATTTGTCAGTTTTGACATTTGCCATTTTGAAATATGTCATTTTTGACATTTTTCATGGTGACACTTTTCATTTTTGACATTTAGCATTGTGACATTTGTCATTTGACATCTTTGACATTTGCCATCTTGAAATTTGTTATTTTGACATTTTTCATGGTGACACTTTTCATTTTTGACATTTAGCATTGTGACATTTGTCATTTGACATCTTTGACATTTGCCATCTTGAAATTTGTCATTTTTGACATTTTTCATAGTGACACTTTTCGTTTTTGACATTTAGCATTGTGACATTTGTCATTTGACATCTTTGACATTTGCCATCTTGAAATTTGTTATTTTTGACATTTTTCGTGGTGACACTTTTCATTTTTGACATTTAGCATTGTGACATTTGTCATTTGACATCTTTGACATTTGCCATCTTGAAATTTGTCATTTTTGACATTTAGCATTGTGACACTTTTCATTTTTGACATTTAGCATTGTGACATTTAGCATTGTGACATTTGTCATTTGACATCTTAGACATTTGCCATCTTGAAATTTGTCATTTTTGACACTTTTCATTTTTGACATTTAGCATTGTGGCATTTGTAATTTGACATCTTTGACATTTGCCATCTTGAAATTTGTCATTTTTGACATTTTTTATGGTGACACTTTTCATTTTTGACATGTAGCATTGTGACATTTGTCATTTGACATCTTTGACATTTGCCATCTTGAAATTTGTCATTTTTGACATTTTTCATGGTGACACTTATCATTTTTGACATTTAGCATTGTGACATTTGCCATCGTGAAATTTGTCATTTTTGACATTTTTCATTTTTGACATTTAGCATTGTGACATTTGTCATTTGACATCTTTGACATTTGTTATCTTGAAATTGGTCATTTTTGACATTTTTCATGGTGACACTTTTTATTTTTGACATTAAGCATTGTGACATTTGTCATTTGACATCTTTGACATTTGCCATCTTGAAATTTGTCATTTTTGACATTTAGCATTGTGACATTTGTCATTTGACATCTTTGACATTTGCCATCTTGAAATTTGTGATTTTTAACATTTTTTATGGTGACACTTTTCATTTTTGACATTTAGCATTGTGACATCTGTCAGTTTTGACATTTGCCATCTTGAAATTTGTCATTTTTGACATTTTTCATGGTGACACTTTTCATTTTTGACATTTAGCATTGTGACATTTGTCATTTGACATCTTTGACATTTGCCATCTTGAAATTTGTTATTTTTGACATTTTTCATGGTGACAATTTTCATTTTTGACATTTAGCATTGTGACATTTGTCAGTTTTGACATTTGCCATCTTGAAATTTGTCATTTTTGACATTTTTCATGGTGACACTTTTCATTTTTGACATTTAGCATTGCGACATTTGTCATTTGACATCTTTGACATTTGCCATCTTGAAATTTGTTATTTTTGACATTTTTCATGGTGACACTTTTCATTTTTGACATTTAGCATTGTGACATTTGTCATTTGACATCTTTGACATATGCCATCTTGAAATTTGTCATTTTTGACATTTTTCATGGTGACACTTTTCATTTTTGACATTTAGCATTGTGACATTTGTCATTTGACATCTTTGACATTTGCCATCTTGAAATTTGTTATTTTTGACATTTTTCATGGTGACACTTTTCATTTTTGACATTTAGCATTGTGACATTTGTCATTTGACATCTTTGACATTTGCCATCTTGAAATTTGTTATTTTTGACCTTTTTCATGGTGACACTTTTCATTTTTAACATTTAGCATTGTGACATTTGTCATTTGACATCTTTGACATTTGCCATCTTGAAATTTGTCATTTTTGACATTTAGCATTGTGACACTTTTCATTTTTGACATTTAGCATTGTGACATTTGTCAGTTGACATCTTAGACATTTGCCATCTTGAAATTTGTCATTTTTGACACTTTTCATTTTTGACATTTAGCATTGTGGCATTTGTAATTTGACATCTTTGACATTTGCCATCTTGAAGTTTGTCATTTTTGACATTTTTTATGGTGACACTTTTCATTTTTGACATTTAGCATTGTGACATTTGTCATTTGACATCTTTGACATTTGCCATCTTGAAATTTGTCATTTTTGACATTTTTCATGGTGACACTTATCATTTTTGACATTTAGCATTGTGACATTTGCCATCGTGAAATTTGTCATTTTTGACATTTTTCATTTTTGACATTTAGCATTGTGACATTTGTCATTTGACATCTTTGACATTTGCCATCTTGAAATTGGTCATTTTTGACATTTTTCATGGTGACACTTTTTATTTTTGACATTTAGCATTGTGACATTTGTCATTTGACATCTTTGACATTTGCCATCTTGAAATTTGTCATTTTTGACATTTAGCATTGTGACATTTGTCCTTTGACATCTTTGACATTTGCCATCTTGAAATTTGTGATTTTTGACATTTTTTATGGTGACACTTTTCATTTTTGACATTTAGCATTGTGACATTTGTCAGTTTTGACATTTGCCATCTTGAAATTTGTCATTTTTGACATTTTTTATGGTGACACTTTTCATTTTTGACATTTAGCATTGTGACATTTGTCATTTGACATCTTTGACATTTGCCATCTTGAAATTTGTTATTTGTGACATTTTTCATGGTGACAATTTTCATTTTTGACATTTAGCATTGTGACATTTGTCAGTTTTGACATTTGCCATCTTGAAATTTGTCATTTTTGACATTTTTCATGATGACACTTTTCATTTTTGACATTTAGCATTGTGACATTTGTCATTTGACATCTTTGACATTTGCCATCTTGAAATTTGTTATTTTTGACATTTTTCATGGTGACACTTTTCATTTTTGACATTTAGCATTGTGACATTTGTCATTTGACATCTTTGACATATGCCATCTTGAAATTTGTCATTTTTGACATTTTTCATGGTGACACTTTTCATTTTTGACATTTAGCATTGTGACATTTGTCATTTGACATCTTTGACATTTGCCATCTTGAAATTTGTGATTTTTGACATTTTTCATGGTGACACTTTTCATTTTTGACATTTAGCATTGTGACATTTGTCATTTGACATCTTTGACATTTGCCATCTTAAAATTTGTCATTTTTGACATTTAGCATTGTGACACTTTTCATTTTTGACATTTAGCATTGTGACATTTGTCATTTGACATCTTAGACATTTGCCATCTTGAAATTTGTCATTTTTGACATTTTTCATGGTGACACTTTTCATTTTTGACATTTAGCATTGTGACATTTGTCATTTGACATCTTTGACATTTGCCATCTTAAAATTTGTCATTTTTGACATTTAGCATTGTGACACTTTTCATTTTTGACATTTAGCATTGTGACATTTGTCATTTGACATCTTAGACATTTGCCATCTTGAAATTTGTTATTTTTGACATTTTTCATGGTGACACTTTTCATTTTTGACATTTAGCATTGTGACATTTGTCATTTGACATCTTTGACATATGCCATCTTGAAATTTGTCATTTTTGACATTTTTCATGGTGACACTTTTCATTTTTGACATTTAGCATTGTGACATTTGTCATTTGACATCTTTGACATTTGCCATCTTGAAATTTGTGATTTTTGACATTTTTCATGGTGACACATTTCATTTTTGACATTTAGCATTGTGACATTTGTCATTTGACATCTTTGACATTTGCCATCTTGAAATTTGTCATTTTTGACATTTTTCATGGTAACACTTTTTATTTTTGACATTTAGCATTGTGACATTTGTCATTTGACATCTTTGACATTTGTCATCTTGAAATTTGTCATTTTTGACATTTTTCATAGTGGCACTTTTCATTTTTGACATTTAGCATTCTGACATTTGTCATTTGACATCTTTGACATTTGCCATCTTGAAATTTGTCATTTTTGACATTTTTCATTTTTGACATCTTTGACATTTGCCATCTTGAAATTTGTCATTTTTGACATTTAGCATTGTGACATTTGTCATTTGACATCTTTGACATTTGCCATCTTAAAATTTGTTATTTTTGACATTTTTCAGGGTGACACTTTTCATTTTTGACATTTAGCATTGTGACATTTGTCAGTTTTGACATTTGCCATCTTGAAATTTGTCATTTTTGACATTGTTCATGGTGACACTTTTTATTTTTGACATTTAGCATTGTGACATTTGTCATTTGACATCTTTGACATTTGCCATTTTGAAATTTGTTATTTTTGACATTTTTTATGGTGACACTTTTCATTTTTGACATTTAGCATTGTGACATTTGTCAGTTTTGACATTTGCCATTTTGAAATTTGTCATTTTTGACATTTTTTATGGTTACACTTTTCATTTTTGACATTTAGCATTGTGACATTTGTCATTTGACATCTTTGACATTTGTCATCTTGAAATTTGTTATTTTTGACATTTTTCATGGTGACACTTTTCATTTTTGACATTTAGCATTGTGACATTTGTCATTTGACATCTTTGACATTTGCCATCTTGAAATTTGTCATTTTTGACATTTTTCATGGTGACACTTTTCATTTTTGACATTTAGCATTGTGACATTTGTCATTTGACATCTTTGACATTTGCCATCTTGAAATTTGTCATTTTTGACATTTAGCATTGTGACACTTTTCATTTTTGACATTTAGCATTGTGACATTTGTCATTTGACATCTTAGACATTTGCCATCTTGAAATTTGTCATTTTTGACACTTTTCATTTTTGACATTTAGCATTGTGACATTTGTAATTTGACATCTTTGACATTTGCCATCTTGAAATTTGTCATTTTTGACATTTTTCATGGTGACACTTTTCATTTTTGACATTTAGCATTGTGACATTTGTCATTTGACATCTTTGACATTTGCCATCTTGAAATTTGTCATTTTTGACATTTTTCATGGTGACACTTTTCATTTTTAACATTTAGCATTGTGACATTTGTCATTTGACATCTTAGACATTTGCCATCTTGAAATTTGTCATTTTTGACACTTTTCATTTTTGACATTTAGCATTGTGACATTTGTCATTTGACATCTTTGACATTTGCCATCTTGAAATTTGTCATTTTTGACATTTTTCATGGTGACACTTTTCATTTTTGACATTTAGCATTGTGACATTTGTCATTTGACATCTTTGAAATTTGCCATCTTGAAATTTGTCATTTTTGACATTTTTCATGGTGACACTTTTCATTTTTGGCATTTAGCATTGTGACATTTGTCATTTGACATCTTAGACATTTGCCATCTTGAAATTTGTCATTTTTGACACTTTTTATTTTTGACATTTAGCATTGTGACATTTG
This sequence comes from Altica lythri, assembly GCA_964028335.1. Taxonomy (NCBI): domain Eukaryota; kingdom Metazoa; phylum Arthropoda; class Insecta; order Coleoptera; family Chrysomelidae; genus Altica; species Altica lythri. The sequence goes on along the minus strand of CAXIIO010000404.1, from coordinate 103,973 downwards.
TCATTTGACATCTTTGACATTTGCCATCTTGAAATTTGTTATTTTTGACATTTTTCATTGTGACACTTTTCATTTTTGACATTTAGCATTGTGACATTTGTCAGTTTTGACATTTGTCATCTTGAAATTTGTCATTTTTGACATTTTTCATGGTGACACTTTTCATTTTTGACATTTAGCATTGTGACATTTGTCATTTGACATCTTTGACATTTGCCATCTTGAAATTTGTTATTTTTGACATTTTTCATGGTGACACTTTTCATTTTTGACATTTAGCATTGTGACATTTGTCATTTGACATCTTTGACATTTGCCATCTTGAAATTTGTGATTTTTGACATTTTTCATGGTGACACTTTTCGTTTTTGACATTTAGCATTGTGACATTTGTCATTTGAGATCTTTGACATTTGTCATCTTGAAATTTGTTATTTTTGACATTTTTCATGGTGACACTTTTCATTTTTGACATTTAGCATTGTGACATTTGTCATTTGACATCTTTGACATTTGCCATCTTGAAATTTGTCATTTTTGACATTTAGCATTGTGACACTTTTCATTTTTGACATTTAGCATTGTGACATTTGTCATTTGACATCTTAGACATTTGCCATCTTGAAATTTGTCATTTTTGACACATTTTATTTTTGACATTTAGCATTGTGACATTTGTCATTTGACATCTTTGACATTTGCCATCTTGAAATTTGTCATTTAGCATTGTGACACTTTTCATTTTTGACATTTAGCATTGTGACATTTGTCATTTGACATCTTAGACATTTGCCATCTTGAAATTTGTCATTTTTGACACTTTTCATTTTTGACATTTAGCATTGTGACATTTGTAATTTGACATCTTTGACATTTGCCATCTTGAAATTTGTCATTTTTGACATTTTTCATGGTGACACTTTTCATTTTTGACATTTAGCATTGTGACATTTGTCATTTGACATCTTTGACATTTGCCATCTTGAAATTTGTCATTTTTGACATTTTTCATGGTGACACTTTTTATTTTTGACATTTAGCATTGTGACATTTGTCATTTGACATCTTAGACATTTGCCATCTTGAAATTTGTCATTTTTGACACTTTTCATTTTTGACATTTAGCATTGTGACATTTGTCATTTGACATCTTTGACATTTGCCATCTTGAAATTTGTTATTTTTGACATTTTTCATGGTGACACTTTTTATTTTTGACATTTAGCATTGTGACATTTGTCAGTTTTGACATTTGTCATCTTGAAATTTGTCATTTTTGACATTTTCTATGGTGACACTTTTCATTTTTGACATTTAGCATTGTGACATTTGTCATTTGACATCTTTGACATTTGCCATCTTGAAATTTGTTATTTTTGACATTTTTCATGGTGACACTTTTCATTTTTGACATTTAGCATTGTGACATTTGTCATTTGACATCTTTGACATTTGCCATCTTGAAATTTGTCATTTTTGACATTTTTCATGGTGACACTTTTCGTTTTTGACATTTAGCATTGTGACATTTGTCATTTGAGATCTTTGACATTTGCCATCTTGAAATTTGTTATTTTTGACATTTTTCATGGTGACACTTTTCATTTTTGACATTTAGCATTGTGACATTTGTCATTTGACATCTTTGACATTTGCCATCTTGAAATTTGTCATTTTTGACATTTAGCATTGTGACACTTTTCATTTTTGACATTTAGCATTGTGACATTGGTCATTTGACATCTTAGACATTTGCCATCTTGAAATTTGTCATTTTTGACACATTTCATTTTTGACATTTAGCATTGTGACATTTGTCATTTGACATCTTTGACATTTGCCATCTTGAAATTTGTCATTTTTGACATTTTTCATGGTAACACTTTTTATTTTTGACATTTAGCATTGTGACATTTGTCATTTGAAATCTTTGACATTTGCCATCTTGAAATTTGTCATTTTTGACATTTTTCATGGTGGCACTTTTCATTTTTGACATTTAGCATTGTGACATTTGGCATTTGACATCTTTGACATTTGCCATCTTGAAATTTGTCATTTTTGACATTTTTCATGGTGACACTTTTCATTTTTGACATTTAGCATTGTGACATTTGTCATTTGACATCTTTGACATTTGCCATCTTGAATTTTGTCATTTTTTACATTTATCATTGTGACATTTGTCATTTGACATCTTTGACATTTGCCATCTTAAAATTTGTTATTTTTGACATTTTTCATGGTGACACTTTTCATTTTTGACATTTAGCATTGTGACATTTGTCAGTTTTGACATTTGCCATCTTGAAATTTGTCATTTTTGACATTGTTCATGGTGACACTTTTTATTTTTGACATTTAGCATTGTGACATTTGTCATTTGACATCTTTGACATTTGCCATTTTGAAATTTGTTATTTTTGACATTTTTTATGGTGACACTTTTCATTTTTGACATTTAGCATTGTGACATTTGTCAGTTTTGACATTTGCCATTTTGAAATTTGTCATTTTTGACATTTTTCATGGTGACACTTTTCATTTTTGACATTTAGCATTGTGACATTTGTCATTTGACATCTTTGACATTTGCCATCTTGAAATTTGTCATTTTTGACATTTTTCATGGTGACACTTTTCATTTTTAACATTTAGCATTGTGACATTTGTCATTTGACATCTTAGACATTTGCCATCTTGAAATTTGTCATTTTTGACACTTTTCATTTTTGACATTTAGCATTGTGACATTTGTCATTTGACATCTTTGACATTTGCCATCTTGAAATTTGTCATTTTTGACATTTTTCATGGTGACACTTTTCATTTTTGACATTTAGCATTGTGACATTTGTCATTTGACATCTTTGAAATTTGCCATCTTGAAATTTGTCATTTTTGACATTTTTCATGGTGACACTTTTCATTTTTGGCATTTAGCATTGTGACATTTGTCATTTGACATCTTAGACATTTGCCATCTTGAAATTTGTCATTTTTGACACTTTTCATTTTTGACATTTAGCATTGTGACATTTGTCATTTGACATCTTTGACATTTGCCATCTTGAAATTTGTTATTTTTGACATTTTTCATTGTGACACTTTTCATTTTTGACATTTAGCATTGTGACATTTGTCAGTTTTGACATTTGTCATCTTGAAATTTGTCATTTTTGACATTTTTCATGGTGACACTTTTCATTTTTGGCATTTAGCATTGTGACATTTGTCATTTGACATCTTAGACATTTGCCATCTTGAAATTTGTCATTTTTGACACTTTTCATTTTTGACATTTAGCATTGTGACATTTGTCATTTGACATCTTTGACATTTGCCATCTTGAAATTTGTTATTTTTGACATTTTTCATTGTGACACTTTTCATTTTTGACATTTAGCATTGTGACATTTGTCAGTTTTGACATTTGTCATCTTGAAATTTGTCATTTTTGACATTTTTCATGGTGACACTTTTCATTTTTGACATTTAGCATTGTGACATTTGTCATTTAACATCTTTGACATTTGCCATCTTGAAATTTGTTATTTTTGACATTTTTCATGGTGACACTTTTCATTTTTGACATTTAGCATTGTGACATTTGTCATTTGACATCTTTGACATTTGCCATCTTGAAATTTGTCATTTTTGACATTTTTCATGGTGACACTTTTCGTTTCTGACATTTAGCATTGTGACATTTGTCATTTGAGATCTTTGACATTTGTCATCTTGAAATTTGTTATTTTTGACATTTTTCATGGTGACACTTTTCATTTTTGACATTTAGCATTGTGACATTTGTCATTTGACATCTTTGACATTTGCCATCTTGAAATTTGTCATTTTTGACATTTAGCATTGTGACACTTTTCATTTTTGACATTTAGCATTGTGACATTTGTCATTTGACATCTTAGACATTTGCCATCTTGAAATTTGTCATTTTTGACACATTTCATTTTTGACATTTAGCATTGTGACATTTGTCATTTGACATCTTTGACATTTGCCATCTTGAAATTTGTCATTTTTGACATTTAGCATTGTGACACTTTTCATTTTTGACATTTAGCATTGTGACATTTGTCATTTGACATCTTAGACATTTGCCATCTTGAAATTTGTCATTTTTGACACTTTTCATTTTTGACATTTAGCATTGTGACATTTGTAATTTGACATCTTTGACATTTGCCATCTTGAAATTTGTCATTTTTGACATTTTTCATGGTGACACTTTTCATTTTTGACATTTAGCATTGTGACATTTGTCATTTGACATCTTTGACATTTGCCATCTTGAAATTTGTCATTTTTGACATTTTTCATGGTGACACTTTTCATTTTTAACATTTAGCATTGTGACATTTGTCATTTGACATCTTAGACATTTGCCATCTTGAAATTTGTCATTTTTGACACTTTTCATTTTTGACATTTAGCATTGTGACATTTGTCATTTGACATCTTTGACATTTGCCATCTTGAAATTTGTCATTTTTGACATTTTTCATGGTGACACTTTTTATTTTTGACATTTAGCATTGTGACATTTGTCATTTGACATCTTTGACATTTGCCATCTTGAAATTTGTCATTTTTGACATTTTTCATGGTGACACTTTTCATTTTTGACATTTAGCATTGTGACATTTGTCATTTGACATCTTAGACATTTGCCATCTTGAAATTTGTCATTTTTGACACTTTTCATTTTTGACATTTAGCATTCTGACATTTGTCATTTGACATCTTTGACATTTGCCATCTTGAAATTTGTTATTTTTGACATTTTTCATGGTGACACTTTTCATTTTTGACATTTAGCATTGTGACATTTGTCAGTTTTGACATTTGTCATCTTGAAATTTGTCATTTTTGACATTTTCTATGGTGACACTTTTCATTTTTGACATTTAGCATTGTGACATTTGTCATTTTTGACATTTAGCATTGTGACATTTGTCATTTGACATCTTTAACATTTGCCATCTTGAAATTTGTTATTTTTGACATTTTTCATGGTGACACTTTTCATTTTGGAGATTTAGCATTGTGACATTTGTCATTTGACATCTTTGACATTTGCCATCTTGAAATTTGTCATTTTTGACATTTTTCATGGTGACACTTTTCGTTTTTGACATTTAGCATTGTGACATTTGTCATTTGAGATCTTTGACATTTGCCATCTTGAAATTTGTTATTTTTGACATTTTTCATGGTGACACTTTTCATTTTTGACATTTAGCATTGTGACATTTGTCATTTGACATCTTTGACATTTGCCATCTTGAAATTTGTCATTTTTGACATTTAGCATTGTGACACTTTTCATTTTTGACATTTAGCATTGTGACATTGGTCATTTGACATCTTAGACATTTGCCATCTTGAAATTTGTCATTTTTGACACATTTCATTTTTGACATTTAGCATTGTGACATTTGTCATTTGACATCTTTGACATTTGCCATCTTGAAATTTGTCATTTTTGACATTTTTCATGGTAACACTTTTTATTTTTGACATTTAGCATTGTGACATTTGTCATTTGACATCTTTGACATTTGCCATCTTGAAATTTGTCATTTTTGACATTTTTCATGGTGGCACTTTACATTTTTGACATTTAGCATTGTGACATTTGTCATTTGACATCTTTGACATTTGCCATCTTGAAATTTGTCATTTTTGACATTTTTCATGGTGACACTTTTCATTTTTGACATTTAGCATTGTGACATTTGTCATTTGACATCTTTGACATTTGCCATCTTGAAATTTGTCATTTTTTACATTTAGCATTGTGACATTTGTCATTTGACATCTTTGACATTTGCCATCTTAAAATTTGTTATTTTTGACATTTTTCATGGTGACACTTTTCATTTTTGACATTTAGCATTGTGACATTTGTCAGTTTTGACATTTGCCATCTTAAAATTTAACATTTTTGACATTGTTCATGGTGACACTTTTTATTTTTGACATTTAGCATTGTGACATTTGTCATTTGACATCTTTGACATTTGCCATTTTGAAATTTGTTATTTTTGACATTTTTTATGGTGACACTTTTCATTTTTGACATTTAGCATTGTGACATTTGTCAGTTTTGACATTTGCCATTTTGAAATTTGTCATTTTTGACATTTTTCATGGTGACATGTTTCATATTTGACATTTAGCATTGTGACATTTGTCATTTGACATCTTTGACATTTGCCATCTTGAAATTTGTCATTTTTGGCATTTTTCATGGTGACACTTTTCGTTTTTGACATTTAGCATTGTGACATTTGTCATTTGACATCTTTGACATTTGCCATCTTGAAATTTGTTATTTTTGACATTTTTCATGGTGACACTTTTCATTTTTGACATTTAGCATTGTGACATTTGTCATTTGACATCTTTGACATTTGCCATCTTGAAATTTGTCATTTTTGACATTTAGCATTGTGACACTTTTCATTTTTGACATTTAGCATTGTGACATTTGTCATTTGACATCTTAGACATTTGCCATCTTGAAATTTGTCATTTTTGACACTTTTCATTTCTGACATTTAGCATTGTGACATTTGTAATTTGACATCTTTGACATTTGCCATCTTGAAATTTGCCATTTTTGACATTTTTCATGGTGACACTTTTTATTTTTGACATTTAGCATTGTGACATTTGTCATTTGACATCTTTGACATTTGCCATCTTGAAATTTGTCATTTTTGACATTTTTCATGGTGACACTTTTCATTTTTAACATTTGTCATTTGACATCTTAGACATTTGCCATCTTGAAATTTGTCATTTTTGACACTTTTCATTTTTGACATTTAGCATTGTGACATTTGTCATTTGACATCTTTGACATTTGCCATCTTGAAATTTGTCATTTTTGACATTTTTCATGGTGACACTTTTCATTTTTGACATTTAGCATTGTGACATTTGTCATTTGACATCTTTGACATTTGCCATCTTGAAATTTGTCATTTTTGACATTTTTCATGGTGACACTTTTCATTTTTGACATTTAGCATTGTGACATTTGTCATTTGACATCTTAGACATTTGCTATCTTGAAATTTGTCATTTTTGACACTTTACATTTTTGACATTTAGCATTGTGACATTTGTCATTTGACATCTTTGACATTTGCCATCTTGAAATTTGTTATTTTTGACATTTTTCATGGTGACACTTTTCATTTTTGACATTTAGCATTGTGACATTTGTCAGTTTTGATATTTGTCATCTTGAAATTTGTCATTTTTGACATTTTTTATGGTGACACTTTTCATTTTTGACATTTAGCATTGTGACATTTGTCATTTGACATCTTTGACATTTGCCATCTTGAAATTTGTTATTTTTGACATTTTATGGTGACACTTTTCATTTTTGACATTTGTCATTGGACATCTTTGACATTTGCCATCTTGAAATTTGTCATTTTTGACATTTTTCATGGTGACACTTTTCGTTTTTGACATTTAGCATTGTGACATTTGTCATTTGACATCTTTGACATTTGCCATCTTGAAATTTGTCATTTTTGACATTTAGCATTGTGACACTTTTCATTTTTGACATTTAGCATTGTGACATTTGTCATTTGACATCTTTGACATTTGCCATCTTGAAATTTGTCATTTATGACACTTTTCATTTTTGACATTTAGCATTGTGACATTTGTCATTTGACATCTTTGACATTTGCCATCTTGAAATTTGTTATTTTTGACATTTTATGGTGACACTTTTCATTTTTGACATTTAGCATTGTGACATTTGTCATTTGACATCTTTGACATTTGCCATCTTGAAATTTGTTATTTTTGACATTTTTCATGGTGACACTTTTCATTTTTGACATTTAGCATTGTGACATTTGTCATTTGACATCTTTGACATTTGCCATCTTGAAATTTGTCATTTTTGACATTTAGCATTGTGACACTTTTCATTTTTGACATTTAGCATTGTGACATTTGTCGTTTGACATCTTAGACATTTGCCATCTTGAAATTTGTCATTTTTGACACTTTTCATTTTTGACATTTAGCATTGTGACATTTGTCATTTGACATCTTTGACATTTGCCATCTTGAAATTTGTCATTTTTGACATTTTTCATGGTGACACTTTTCATTTTTGACATTTAGCATTGTGACATTTGTCATTTGACATCTTTGACATTTGCCATCTTGAAATTTGTCATTTTTGACATTTTTCATGGTGACACTTTTCATTTTTGACATTTAGCATTGTGACATTTGTCATTTGACATCTTAGACATTTGCCATCTTGAAATTTGTCATTTTTGACACTTTTCATTTTTGACATTTAGCATTGTGACATTTGTCATTTGACATCTTTGACATTTGCCATCTTGAAATTTGTCATTTTTGACATTTTTCATGGTGACACTTTTTATTTTTGACATTTAGCATTGTGACATTTGTCATTTGACATATTAGACATTTGCCATCTTGAAATTTGTCATTTGACATCTTTGACATTTGCCATCTTGAAATTTGTCATTTTTTACATTTTTCATGGTGACACTTTTCATTTTTGACATTTAGTTATTCGTGCTGTACGGTTGTGTGTATGTTGTGTTGTGGAAGGCCGGCTATTACTCAAATGTTTGTTTTGTTTTTGGAGCACGGTGTCCTATTTTGTGTTTGTTAATAAGTGTACACTGTATTGTTATTGTTTTTTTTTTTTTTTTTTTGTTCTTTCTTGACCCACTTAAATTATTGCAAGTTGTTGATCGATCATGGCTTACAAATGCGATAACTGCTACACGGAATTTGCAGAAAAAGATAAATACAACAAATTGAGGTGCAGTGGTGAATGTCGTCGAAATTTCTGCATGAAATGTACAGGTTTAGATAAATCCACCACGAAAATTTTGTTGGTTCAAAAATCTCATCATTTGAGATTTTTTTGCACGCTTTGTGATTCGCCGAATTTGAAGTACCTTAATGAAAAAATAACTAATTTAACCAAAAATCAGCTACCCCTTGAGAACCTTGAAACCTTAATAGATACAACTAAGAAAATTACAAATTCCTTGCCTATTTTTAATGAAACCTATGACATGCTGGTCGAAAATGAGAAAAAACTAGATCACCTTACGAAAAAAATTGATGAATTCCATAAAATTTGTGATCTGTTTAAACCAGATGTGATTTTAAAATCATTCAGACAGATGGAACAAGACATCTTTAATATTTCATCCATCTTTTTTAACAGTTCTGATGACACAATTAAGGTTCAGATTCATGACTCAAGCGCGTCAGAGATAAAAACGGGTTTAAATAAGCTATCGTCAAATATCGACCATATCAACAAACGAATTTGTGACTTAAATGAGACGATATCTAAACCCACTTCCAGAAAGATTTCGAAGAAGAGTGTAGCTTATGTCACATCGGCCACCCAAACGGATGAACCCAAGACTCTACAAATAACACCCCAAATTCCGAAGAACCAGAAAGTTTTAAAAGATAAGTGGCACTATATTATCATTAATAATCTTTCCCCGAACTATACGCCCATCCAAATAGTTCACTTTATTAAAGAGAAATTAGGTTTATCGAATTAAATAAGATGCTACCCCTTATTGAGAGAAACTGGTACCGACAAGAGATCATGCTTTAAAATAGGTATGACATTTAGAACATCTCTTAAATTATTATTTAATGAAGAGATTTGGCCTCCTAATATTACAATCAATTGGTCAATTGACTCCAAAGAACCCTCCGACGATTCTTTGAAAATTACTTCTTTTTCGTCTGGACCACAACTGAGCAAAAAAGAAATCGTAGGCAGTTCTGATCACTCAAGCAACTCTTTCAACACAACCAACAACGAGAAGAAGATAACCATCTGTTCAGACAAACAAGCCATTGAGATCTGCAAGTCAAAAATAAATCCATTTAGTAATGAATCACATTTGAACTTCGTTAAAGATTTTACCACTGATTCATCCATATCGATCGATCCTATGACTCCACCAACAGTAAAATTAACGAATAACTCAGACTCTCTGGATAACCGTTATCTTCTGGCAAGACTAAGAGAACCCGCTATCCTAAAAGCAGTCAAGTTACATCTCGCCTATCTTCACGATCGACCAGCCACAGTATGTTTTGATGGATTCACCAATACCAGTATTAAACTCTTTTTGGCTTCTGAAGGTCTTCCCATTCATACAGAAGCCTTTCGCAAGATTTTTTATGGATACCACGATGCCTACGGAATTAATGCTGCAGAAGTGGATGCTGACTTAGTTACATATGGGTCATTTATCGCATCAGAAAGAATGATTCATCTTCAGAAATCTAGGGAAAGTCATCATAATTACTTCTCAGCTGTCTCACCAAGACGAAATTTTTAAAAAATTTGACGCGTGTTGAGGAACTAGAATCCTCAAGTACTTTTAGCATGGTTCTCATAAATATTAGATCTCTTAGAAATAAAACTGATGAGCTTTTTTTGTTTTTGGAGGAGTTAGGATTTCCTCCATTAGTTGCAATTACGGAACACTGGCTGGAAGTAAACGAGCCCTTTCTTGTTGAAAAATATACCACAATAGCTAGGTACGACCGTACTAGTTCAGCTCATGGAGGTACCCTCATTCTTTCTAGAGCAAATGATTTCTCTTCAGTAACTAAATACGATTTTCTATTAAGCGAAGATTTCTTTGAATTTTCCCTAGTTTATAATAATGAGATGAACCTTTACATTATTTGTATTTATAGATCACCTAGTTCAAACATCGATCTATTTTTCCAGAACCTGTTAAATTTACTCGATTCTCTGCCCATCAAGAGCAGAAAAATTTTATGCGGCGATCTAAATATTGACTATGCTACTGCTTGTGCTTCCCAACTGTCTTTGGTAACTATTTTTGAATCTTATGGTCTCTCAATGCACGTTGACTCCCCAACTAGGATCACGAAAACCTCTGCCACCATTATAGACTACGTTGTTTCCGACTTTTCGCCTCCTGATGTCGATTCTTTGGTTATCAGCGCAGGGCTTTCTGATCATGAAGCGGTTTTCACCAAGTTCTCTATTCCATCTAAAACTTCAATTAAATCTCGGCGTTTGGGTAGGATTTTCTCTGCCAAAAACTTTGAAAAGTTTTATAATTTATGTCTATCTACCGACTGGAACTTTCTGTCCAATGATATCAACTCAAACTACAGTAAATTTTTAAACAAAATTGTTAACGCTTTTAACAAAGCCTTTCCTCTTAAACCCATTAAATCCAAACGTCATAAACCTTGGACTACTAAAGGTATACGTAATTCTGCCAAGAATATGCGCTCCCTATTATACATCAAGAAATTTACTGCTAACATCCATGTCACCGAATATATAAAAAAATATAGGAATGTTTATTTAAAAATAATAAAAATAGCTAAACAACGGTATTACCAACATAAACTAGATAGTTCCAAAAATGTTTCTAAAGAGACTTGGTCCATTATTAATGATCTTCGTAATAAAACTAACTCAGTGGATCAAAAATTCCCCTTTCCCAGTTCCGATGATTTAAACGAATACTTTGTTAATGTCAGTAATAATCTGACTGCAAACATCTCGCCTAAGTTCGATCCTATCTCTTTTCTTCCCGCCTCTAAAAATGTTGCAAACACCTTTTTTTTAAATCCAGTGAATTGTTTAGAACTTAAACAAACAATCAACAATATTAAAAGTAAATCTTCTTGTAGTACAGACGGCTTATCTATCAAAATCTTCACAAACCTTCCTGATAATGTGATAGAAATACTATCATCTCTAATTAATAGATCTTTTGAAAACGGAGTATTTCCTGAATGCTTGAAAACGGCTATAGTCATTCCTCTTTACAAAGGTGGTGAACACTCAATTACCGGTAATTACCGACCTATTGCTTTGTTACCGGCCCTTTCCAAAATTATCGAAAGATTAATAAAAGTCCGACTCATGCCTTTTCTCCTTAAGCACAATATTCTATCACAAAATCAGTTTGGATTTCTGTCAAATAAGTGCACAAACGATGCCATGTTTTCAATGCTCAATGAAGTTTACTCATCTCTTAATAATAATCATTCCACCGCTACAGTTTTCTGTGACTACGCCAAAGCATTTGATTGTGTAAATCATAATATTTTATTAAAAAAATTAGAGTTCTACGGTATTCGTGGCATTTCACTGAACTGGTTCAAGTCTTACTTGGAAAATAGGAAACAACTAGTCAGAACAAACGGTAAAGATTCTAGCTGCAGATTAATTACTAGTGGAGTACCTCAAGGTTCCGTGTTAGGTCCCATACTTTTTTTACTCTTTATTAATGACATCACTAATTTAAAAATTAAAGGAAAAATCTTTCTATTTGCTGATGATACTAGTATCACCTGGAGCAACATCGATAATCCATCTTTACATGCCGACATTTCTAATGATCTTATTACAATCAAAAACTGGTCCGATTGTAACTTGCTTTGCTTCAATGTCGAGAAGACAGTTGCATTATCCTATAAAGAAGCCTTTCATCCAATACTTCTTGAAAGCAATTCCGTCAGTGTCGTTGAGTCTGTAAAATTTCTAGGTCTTTTCATTGACAGCAGTCTAAAGTGGTCTCTTCACACAGATTCACTAACGAAGAAACTAGCATCAGCATGCTTCGCGATTAGATCGGTTTCTAAAGAAGTAAATCTCCACTCTGCCAAAATAATGTATTTCTCTCTCTTTGAATCTCATCTTCGCTACGGACTTCCCTTTTGGGGTTCTAGTAGCCTTGCACAATTCAACGCTATTTTTAAATTACAAAAGAGAGCAATTCGTTAACTCCTTGGACTTAGCTCAAGAACCCACTGCAAGCCATACTTTCAAAGGAACGGAATCCTAACACTCCCTTCATTATTTATTCTAGAAACTGTATGTCTGATTCGAAAGCATTTACATATTTTTCCTACGAGACCCAACCATGGCTACTCCACTAGAAACTCGAGTTATGATGTTTATTTGCCAATCCCATCCACCGAATTAGTAAGAAAGTCAATAATTTATCACGCAAAAAAATTGTACAATCACCTCCCTGTGCAAATTAAATCGGCGACTTCTTTTACTAAATTTAGAAAAATGACTAAAGAGTATCTCATTGAGAGATCATATTATTCAGTGGATGAGTTCCTAAATGAATAATTAAAACGTCTTGAATATAACTTCCAGTAGCTGCAAGTCTTATTTTAAATTCTGTAAATTTTTTTTGTATTTTATTGATTTTTTCATATTATGTATTGCAGTTTGTATTTTTTTTTTTAAACTTTTGCAATTATTTTAGGTAACAAATTTGTTCTTTTTTTTTAAATTTTTTTATATTTTCTAACATTTTAATAACCATTGATGATATATTTATTTATATTAATCAGTAATTGTTTTTGTATATATTTGTGGTATATATTTCCGTAGTGTGTTTTAATCTTATCCTGCTTTGTCCATAAAAATTGTATTTTTTTAGTGACAATAAAGCATACGTATTATTATTATTATTATTATTAGCATTGTGACATTTGTCATTTGACATCTTGGACATTTGCCATCTTGAAATTTGTCATTTTTGACATTTTTCATGGTGACACTTATCATTTTTGACATTTAGCATTGTGACATTTGTCAGTTTTGACATTTGCCATCTTGAAATTTGTCATTTTTGACATTTAGCATTGTGACATTTGTCATTTGACATCTTTGACATTTGCCATCTTGAAATTTTTCATTTTTGACATTTTTCATGGTGACACTTTTCATTTTTGACATTTAGCATTGTGACATTTGTCATTTGACATCTTTGACATTTGCCATCTTGAAATTTGTCATTTTTGACATTTACCATTGTGACATTTGTCATTTGACATCTTTGACATATGCCATCTTGAAATTTGTCATTTTTGACACTTTTCATTTTTGACATTTAGCATTGTGACATTTGTCATTTGACATCTTTGACATTTGCCATCTTGAAATTTGTCATTTTTGACATTTTTCATGGTGACACTTTTCATTTTTGACATTTAGCATTGTGACATTTGTCATTTGACATCTTTGACATTTGCCATCTTGAAATTTGTCATTTTTGACATTTTTCATGGTGACACTTTTTATTTTTGACATTTAGCATTGTGACATTTGTCATTTGACATCTTAGACATTTGCCATCTTGAAATTTGTCATTTTTGACACTTTTCATTTTTGATATTTAGCATTGTGACATTTGTGATTTGACATCTTTGACATTTGCCATCTTGAAATTTGTCATTTTTGACATTTTTCATGGTGACACTTTTCAGTTTTGACATTTAGCATTGTGACATTTGTCATTTGACATCTTTGACATTTGCCATCTTGAAATTTGTCATTTTTGACATTTTGCATTGTGACATTTGTCATTTGACATCTTTGATATTTGCCATCTTGAAATTTGTCATTTTTGACATTTTTCATGGTGACATTTTTCATTTTTGACATTTAGCATTGTGACATTTGTCATTTGACATCTTTGACATTTGCCATCTTAAAATTTGTCATTTTTAACATTTTTCATGGTGACACTTTGCATTTTTGACATTTAGCATTGTGACATTTGTCATTTGACATCTTTGACATTTGCCATCTTGAAATTTGTCATTTTTGACATTTTTCATGGTGCCACTTTTCATTTTTGACATTTAGCATTGTGACATTTGTCATTTGACATCTTTGACATTTGCCATCTTGAAATTTGTCATTTTTGACATTTAGCATTGTGACATTTGTCATTTGACATCTTTGACATTTGCCATCTTGAAATTTGTCATTTTTGACACTTTTCATTTTTGACATTGAGCATTGTGACATTTGTCATTTGACATCTTTGACATTTGCCATCTTGAAATTTGTCATTTTTGACATTTTTCATGGTGACACTTTTCATTTTTGACATTTAGCATTGTGACATTTGTCATTTGACATCTTTGATATTTGCCATCTTGAAATTTGTCATTTTTGACATTTTTCATGGGGACACTTTTCACGTTTGACATTTAGCATTGTGACATTTGTCATTTGACATCTTTGACATTTGCCATCTTGAAATTGGTCATTTTTGACATTTTTCATGGTAACACTTTTCATTTTTGACATTTAGCATTGTGACATTTGTCATTTGACATCTTTGACATTTGCCATCTTGAAATTTGTCATTTTTGACATTTTTCATGGTG
This sequence comes from Altica lythri, assembly GCA_964028335.1. NCBI lineage: Eukaryota > Metazoa > Arthropoda > Insecta > Coleoptera > Chrysomelidae > Altica > Altica lythri. Next base: position 88,688 of record CAXIIO010000404.1, on the reverse strand, counting down.
ACACTTTTCATTTTTGACATTTAGCATTGTGACATTTGTCATTTGAAATCTTTGACATTTGCCATCTTGAAATTTGTCATTTTTGACATTTACCATTGTGACATTTGTCATTTGACATCTTTGACATTTGCCATCTTGAAATTTGTTATTTTTGACATTTTTCATGGTAACACTTTTCATTTTTGACATTTAGCATTGTGACATTTGTCAGTTTTGACATTTGCCATTTTAAAATTTGTCATTTTTGACATTTTTTATGGTGACACTTTTCATTTTTGACATTTTTTATGGTGACACTTTTCATTTTTGACATTTAGCATTGTGACATTTGTCATTTGACATCTTTGACATTTGCAATCTTGAAATTTGTCATTTTTGACATTTTGCATTGTGACATTTGTCATTTGCCATCTTGAAATTTGTCATTTTTGACATTTTTCATGGTGACACTTTTCATTTTTGACATTTAGCATTGTGACATTTGTCATTTGACATCTTTGACATTTGCCATCTTAAAATTTGTCATTTTTAACATTTTTCATGGTGACACTTTTCATTTTTGACATTTAGCATTGTGACATTTGTCATTTGACATCTTTGACATTTGCCATCTTGAAATTTGTCATTTTTGACATTTTTCATGGTGCCACTTTTCATTTTTGACATTTAGCATTGTGACATTTGTCATTTGACATCTTTGACATTTGCCATCTTGAAATTTGTCATTTTTGACATTTAGCATTGTGACATTTGTCATTTGACATCTTTGACATTTGCCATCTTAAAATTTGTCATTTTTGACACTTTTCATTTTTGACATTGAGCATTGTGACATTTGTCATTTGACATCTTTGACATTTGCCATCTTGAAATTTGTCATTTTTGACATTTTTCATGGTGACACTTTTTATTTTTGACATTTAGCATTGTGACATTTGTCATTTGACATCTTTGACATTTGCCATCTTGAAATTTGTCATTTTTGACATTTAGCATTGTGACATTTGTCATTTGACATCTTTGATATTTGCCATCTTGAAATTTGTCATTTTTGACATTTTTCATGGTGACACTTTTCATTTTTGACATTTAGCATTGTGACATTTGTCATTTGACATCTTTGACATTTGCCATCTTGAAATTTGTTATTTTTGACATTTTTCATGGTGACACTTTTCATTTTTGACATTTAGCATTGTGACATTTGTCATTTGACATCTTTGACATTTGCCATCTTGAAATTTGTCATTTTTGACATTTTTCATGGTGACACTTTTCGTTTTTGACATTTAGCATTGTGACATTTGTCATTTGAGATCTTTGACATTTGCCATCTTGAAATTTGTTATTTTTGACATTTTTCATGGTGACGCTTTTCATTTTTGACATTTAGCATTGTGACATTTGTCAGTTTTGACATTTGCCATTTTGAAATTTGTCATTTTTGACATTTTTTATGGTGACACTTTTCATTTTTGACATTTTTTATGGTGACACTTTTCATTTTTGACATTTAGCATTGTGACATTTGTCATTTGACATCTTTGACATTTGCAATCTTGAAATTTGTTATTTTTGACATTTCATGGTGACACTTTTCATTTTTGACATTTAGCATTGTGACATTTGTCATTTGACATCTTTGACATTTGCCATCTTGAAATTTGTCATTTTTGACATTTTTCATGGTGACACTTTTCATTTTTGACATTTAGCATTGTGACATTTGTCATTTGACATCTTTGACATTTGCCATCTTGAAATTTGTTATTTTTGACATTTTTCATGGTGACACTTTTCATTTTTGACATTTAGCATTGTGACATTTGTCATTTGACATCTTAGACATTTGCCATCTTGAAATTTGTCATTTTTGACACTTTTCATTTTTGACATTTAGCATTGTGACATTTGTCATTTGACATCTTAGACATTTGCCATCTTGAAATTTGTCATTTTTGACACTTTTCATTTTTGAAATTTAGCATTGTGACATTTGTCATTTGACATCTTTGACATTTGCCATCTTGAAATTTGTCATTTTTGACATTTTTCATGGTGACACTTTTCATTTTTGACATTTAGCATTGTGACATTTGTCATTTGACATCTTTGACATTTGCCATCTTGAAATTTGTCATTTTTGACATTTTTCATGGTGACACTTTTCATTTTTGACATTTAGCATTGTGACATTTGTCATTTGACATCTTAGACATTTGCCATCTTGAAATTTGTCATTTTTGACACTTTTCATTTTTGACATTTAGCATTGTGACATTTGTCATTTGACATCTTTGACATTTGCCATCTTGAAATTTGTCATTTTTGACATTTTTCATGGTGACACTTTTCATTTTTGACATTTAGCATTGTGACATTTGTCATTTGACATATTGGACATTTGCCATCTTGAAATTTGTCATTTTTGACATTTTTCATGGTGACACTTATCATTTTTGACATTTAGCATTGTGACATTTGCCAGGTTTGACATTTGCCATCTTGAAATTTGTCATTTTTGACATTTTTCATGGTGACACTTTTCATTTTTGACATTTAGCATTGTGACATTTGTCATTTGATATCATTGACATTTGCCATCTTGAAATTTGTTATTTTTGACATTTTTCATGGTGACACTTTTCATTTTTGACATTTAGCATTGTGACATTTGTCATTTGACATCTTTGACATTTGCTATCTTGAAATTTGTCATTTTTGACCCTTTTCATTTTTGACATTTAGCATTGTGACATTTGTCATTTGACATCTTTGACATTTGCCATCTTGAAATTTGTTATTTTTGACATTTTTCATGGTGACACTTTTCATTTTTGACATTTAGCATTGTGACATTTGTCAGTTTTGACATTTGCCATTTTGAAATTTGTCATTTTTGACATTTTTTATGGTGACACTTTTCATTTTTGACATTTTTTATGGTGACACTTTTCATTTTTGACATTTTTTATGGTGACACTTTTCATTTTTGACATTTAGCATTGTGACATTTGTCATTTGACATCTTTGACATTTGCAATCTTGAAATTTGTCATTTTTGACATTTTGCATTGTGACATTTGTCATTTGACATCTTTGATATTTGCCATCTTGAAATTTGTCATTTTTGACATTTTTTATGGTGACACTTTTCATTTTTGACATTTAGCATTGTGACATTTGTCATTTGACATCTTTGACATTTGCCATCTTAAAATTTGTCATTTTTAACATTTTTCATGGTGACACTTTTCATTTTTGACATTTAGCATTGTGACATTTGTCATTTGACATCTTTGACATTTGCCATCTTGAAATTTGTCATTTTTGACATTTTTCATGGTGCCACTTTTCATTTTTGACATTTAGCATTGTGACATTTGTCATTTGACATCTTTGACATTTGCCATCTTGAAATTTGTCATTTTTGACATTTAGCATTGTGACATTTGTCATTTGACATCTTTGACATTTGCCATCTTGAAATTTGTCATTTTTGACACTTTTCATTTTTGACATTAAGCATTGTGACATTTGTCATTGGACATCTTTGACATTTGCCATCTTGAAATTTGTCATTTTTGACATTTTTCATGGTGACACTTTTCATTTTTGACATTTAGCATTGTGACATTTGTCATTTGACATCTTTGACATTTGCCATCTTGAAATTTGTCATTTTTGACATTTAGCATTGTGACATTTGTCATTTGACATCTTTGATATTTGCCATCTTGAAATTTGTCATTTTTGACATTTTTCATGGTGACACTTTTCATTTTTGACATTTAGCATTGTGACATTTGTCATTTGACATCTTTGACATTTGCCATCTTGAAATTTGTTATTTTTGACATTTTTCATGGTGACACTTTTCATTTTTGACATTTAGCATTGTGACATTTGTCATTTGACATCTTTGACATTTGCCATCTTGAAATTTGTCATTTTTGACATTTTTCATGGTGACACTTTTCGTTTTTGACATTTAGCATTGTGACATTCGTCATTTGAGATCTTTGACATTTGCCATCTTGAAATTTGTTATTTTTGACATTTTTCATGGTGACGCTTTTCATTTTTGACATTTAGCATTGTGACATTTGTCAGTTTTGACATTTGCCATTTTGAAATTTGTCATTTTTGACATTTTTTATGGTGACACTTTTCATTTTTGACATTTTTTATGGTGACACTTTTCATTTTTGACATTTAGCATTGTGACATTTGTCATTTGACATCTTTGACATTTGCAATCTTGAAATTTGTTATTTTTGACATTTCATGGTGACACTTTTCATTTTTGACATTTAGCATTGTGACATTTGTTATTTGACATCTTTGACATTTGCTATCTTGAAATTTGTCATTTTTGACATTTTTCATGGTGACACTTTTCATTTTTGACATTTAGCATTGTGACATTTGTCATTTGACATCTTTGACATTTGCCATCTTGAAATTTGTTATTTTTGACATTTTTCATGGTGACACTTTTCATTTGTGACATTTAGCATTGTGACATTTGTCATTTGACATCTTAGACATTTGCCATCTTGAAATTTGTCATTTTTGACACTTTTCATTTTTGACATTTAGCATTGTGACATTTGTCATTTGACATCTTAGACATTTGCCATCTTGAAATTTGTCATTTTTGACACTTTTCATTTTTGAAATTTAGCATTGTGACATTTGTCATTTGACATCTTTGACATTTGCCATCTTGAAATTTGTCATTTTTGACATTTTTCATGGTGACACTTTTCATTTTTGACATTTAGCATTGTGACATTTGTCATTTGACATCTTTGACATTTGCCATCTTGAAATTTGTCATTTTTGACATTTTTCATGGTGACACTTTTCATTTTTGACATTTAGCATTGTGACATTTGTCATTTGACATATTAGACATTTGCCATCTTGAAATTTGTCATTTTTGACACTTTTCATTTTTGACATTTAGCATTGTGACATTTGTCATTTGACATCTTTGACATTTGCCATCTTGAAATTTGTCATTTTTGACATTTTTCATGGTGACACTTTTCATTTTTGACATTTAGCATTGTGACATTTGTCATTTGACATATTGGACATTTGCCATCTTGAAATTTGTCATTTTTGACATTTTTCATGGTGACACTTATCATTTTTGACATTTAGCATTGTGACATTTGCCAGGTTTGACATTTGCCATCTTGAAATTTGTCATTTTTGACATTTTTCATGGTGACACTTTTCATTTTTGACATTTAGCATTGTGACATTTGTCATTTGATATCATTGACATTTGCCATCTTGAAATTTGTTATTTTTGACATTTTTCATGGTGACACTTTTCATTTTTGACATTTAGCATTGTGACATTTGTCATTTGACATCTTTGACATTTGCCATCTTGAAATTTGTCATTTTTGACCCTTTTCATTTTTGACATTTAGCATTGTGACATTTGTCATTTGACATCTTTGACATTTGCCATTTTGAAATTTGTCATTTTTGACATTTTTTATGGTGACACTTTTCATTTTTGACATTTTTTATGGTGACACTTTTCATTTTTGACATTTAGCATTGTGACATTTGTCATTTGACATCTTTGACATTTGCAATCTTGAAATTTGTCATTTTTGACATTTAGCATTGTGACATTTGTCATTTGACATCTTTGACATTTGCCATCTTAAAATTTGTCATTTTTAACATTTTTCATGGTGACACTTTTCATTTTTGACATTTAGCATTGTGACATTTGTCATTTGACATCTTTGACATTTGCCATCTTGAAATTTGTCATTTTTGACATTTTTCATGGTGCCACTTTTCATTTTTGACATTTAGCATTGTGACATTTGTCATTTGACATCTTTGACATTTGCCATCTTGAAATTTGTCATTTTTGACATTTAGCATTGTGACATTTGTCATTTGACATCTTTGACATTTGCCATCTTGAAATTTGTCATTTTTGACACTTTTCATTTTTGACATTGAGCATTGTGACATTTGTCATTTGACATCTTTGACATTTGTCATCTTGAAATTTGTCATTTTTGACATTTTTCATGGTGACACTTTTCATTTTTGACATTTAGCATTGTGACATTTGTCATTTGACATCTTTGACATTTGCCATCTTGAAATTTGTCATTTTTGACATTTTTCATGGTGACACTTTTCGTTTTTGACATTTAGCATTGTGACATTTGTCATTTGAGATCTTTGACATTTGCCATCTTGAAATTTGCTATTTTTGACATTTTTCATGGTGACGCTTTTCATTTTTGACATTTAGCATTGTGACATTTGTCAGTTTTGACATTTGCCATTTTGAAATTTGTCATTTTTGACATTTTTTATGGTGACACTTTTCATTTTTGACATTTTTTATGGTGACACTTTTCATTTTTGACATTTAGCATTGTGACATTTGTCATTTGACATCTTTGACATTTGCAATCTTGAAATTTGTTATTTTTGACATTTCATGGTGACACTTTTCATTTTTGACATTTAGCATTGTGACATTTGTCATTTGACATCTTTGACATTTGCCATCTTGAAATTTGTCATTTTTGACATTTTTCATGGTGACACTTTTCATTTTTGACATTTAGCATTGTGACATTTGTCATTTGACATCTTTGACATTTGCCATCTTGAAATTTGTTATTTTTGACATTTTTCATGGTGACACTTTTCATTTTTGACATTTAGCATTGTGACATTTGTCATTTGACATCTTAGACATTTGCCATCTTGAAATTTGTCATTTTTGACACTTTTCATTTTTGACATTTAGCATTGTGACATTTGTCATTTGACATCTTAGACATTTGCCATCTTGAAATTTGTCATTTTTGACACTTTTCATTTTTGAAATTTAGCATTGTGACATTTGTCATTTGACATCTTTGACATTTGCCATCTTGAAATTTGTCATTTTTGACATTTTTCATGGTGACACTTTTCATTTTTGACATTTAGCATTGTGACATTTGTCATTTGACATCTTTGACATTTGCCATCTTGAAATTTGTCATTTTTGACATTTTTCATGGTGACACTTTTCATTTTTGACATTTAGCATTGTGACATTTGTCATTTGACATGTTAGACATTTGCCATCTTGAAATTTGTCATTTTTGACACTTTTCATTTTTGACATTTAGCATTGTGACATTTGTCATTTGACATCTTTGACATTTGCCATCTTGAAATTTGTCATTTTTGACATTTTTCATGGTGACACTTTTCATTTTTGACATTTAGCATTGTGACATTTGTCATTTGACATATTGGACATTTGCCATCTTGAAATTTGTCATTTTTGACATTTTTCATGGTGACACTTATCATTTTTGACATTTAGCATTGTGACATTTGCCAAGTTTGACATTTGCCATCTTGAAATTTGTCATTTTTGACATTTTTCATGGTGACACTTTTCATTTTTGACATTTAGCATTGTGACATTTGTCATTTGATATCATTGACATTTGCCATCTTGAAATTTGTTATTTTTGACATTTTTCATGGTGACACTTTTCATTTTTGACATTTAGCATTGTGACATTTGTCATTTGACATCTTTGACATTTGCCATCTTGAAATTTGTCATTTTTGACCCTTTTCATTTTTGACATTTAGCATTGTGACATTTGTCATTTGACATCTTTGACATTTGCCATCTTGAAATTTGTCATTTTTGACATTTTTCATGGTGACACTTTTCATTTTTGACATTTAGCATTGTGACATTTGTCATTTGACATCTTAGACATTTGCCATCTTGAAATTTGTCATTTTTGACACTTTTCATTTTTGACATTTAGCATTGTGACATTTGTCATTTGACATCTTTGACATTTGCCATCTTGAAATTTGTCATTTTTGACATTTTTCATGGTGACACTTTTCATTTTTGACATTTAGCATTGTGACATTTGTAATTTGACATCTTTGACATTTGCCATCTTGAAATTTGTCATTTTTGACATTTAGCATTGTGACATTTGTCATTTGACATCTTTGATAATTGCCATCTTGAAATTTGTCATTTTTGACATTTTTCATGGTGACACTTTTCATTTTTGACATTTAGCATTGTGACATTTGTCATTTGACATCTTTGACATTTGCCATCTTGAAATGTGTCATTTTTGACTTTTTTCATGTTGACACTTTTCATTTTTGACATTTAGCATTGTGACATTTGTCATTTGACATCTTTGACATTTGCCATCTTGAAATTTGTCATTTTTGACATTTTTCATGGTGACACTTTTCATTTTTGACATTAAGCATTGTGACATTTGTCATTTGACATCTTAGACATTTGCCATCTTGAAATTTGTCATTTTTGACACTTTTCATTTTTGACATTTAGCATTGTGACATTTGTCATTTGACATCTTTGACATTTGCCATCTTGAAATTTGTCATTTTTGACATTTTTCATGGTGACACTTTTCATTTTTGACATTTAGCATTGTGACATTTGTCATTTGACATCTTTGACATATGCCATCTTGAAATTTGTCATTTTTGACATTTTTCATGGTGACACTTTTCATTTTTGACATTTAGCATTGTGACATTTGTCATTTGACATCTTAGACATTTGCCATCTTGAAATTTGTCATTTTTGACACTTTTCATTTTTGACATTTAGCATTGTGACATTTGTCATTTGACATCTTAGACATTTGCCATCTTGAAATTTGTCATTTTTGACACTTTTCATTTTTGAAATTTAGCATTGTGACATTTGTCATTTGACATCTTTGACATTTGCCATCTTGAAATTTGTCATTTTTGACATTTTTCATGGTGACACTTTTCATTTTGACATTTAGCATTGTGACATTTGTCATTTGACATCTTTGACATTTGCCATCTTGAAGTTTGTCATTTTTGACATTTTTCATGGTGACACTTTTCATTTTTGACATTTAGCATTGTGACATTTGTCATTTGACATCTTAGACATTTGCCATCTTGAAATTTGTCATTTTTGACACTTTTCATTTTTGACATTTAGCATTGTGACATTTGTCATTTGACATCTTTGACATTTGCCATCTTGAAATTTGTCATTTTTGACATTTTTCATGGTGACACTTTTCATTTTTGACATTTAGCATTGTGACATTTGTCATTTGACATATTGGACATTTGCCATCTTGAAATTTGTCATTTTTGACATTTTTCATGGTGACACTTTTCATTTTTGACATTTAGCATTGTGACATTTGTCATTTGACATCTTAGACATTTGCCATCTTGAAATTTGTCATTTTTGACACTTTTCATTTTTGACATTTAGCATTGTGACATTTGTCATTTGACATTTATGACATTTGCCATCTTGAAATTTGTCATTTTTGACATTTTTCATGGTGACACTTTTCATTTTTGACATTTAGCATTGTGACATTTATCATTTGACATCTTTGACATTTTCCATCTTGAAATTTGTCATTTTTGACATTTAGTATTGTGACATTTGTCATTTGACATCTTTGATAATTGCCATTTTGAAATTTGTCATTTTTGACATTTTTCATGGTGACACTTTTCATTTTTGACATTTAGCATTGTGACATTTGTCATTTGACATCTTTGACATTTGCCATCTTAAAATGTGTCATTTTTGACATTTTTCATGGTGACACTTTTCATTTTTGACATTTAGGATTGTGACATTTGTCATTTGACATCTTTGACATTTGCCATCTTGAAATTTGTCATTTTTGACATTTTTCATGGTGACACTTTTCATTTTTGACATTTAGCATTGTGACATTTGTCATTTGACATCTTTGACATTTGCCATCTTGAAATTTGTCATTTTTGACATTTTTCATGGTGACACTTTTCATTTTTGACATTTAGCATTGTGACATTTGTCATTTGACATCTTAGACATTTGCCATCTTGAAATTTGTCATTTTTGACACTTTTCATTTTTGACATTTAGCATTGTGACATTTGTCATTTGACATCTTTGACATTTGCCATCTTGAAATTTGTCATTTTTGACATTTTTCATGGTGACACTTTTCATTTTTGACATTTAGCATTGTGACATTTGTCATTTGACATCTTTGACATTTGCCTTCTTGAAATTTGTCATTTTTGACATTTTTCATGGTGACACTTTTCATTTTTGACATTTAGCATTGTGACATTTGTCATTTGACATCTTAGAAATTTGCCATCTTGAAATTTGTCATTTTTGACATTTAGCATTGTGACATTTGTCATTTGACATCTTTGACATTTGCCATCTTGAAATTTGTCATTTTTGACATTTTTCATGGTGACACTTTTCATTTTTGACATTTAGCATTGTGACATTTGTCATTTGACATATTGGACATTTGCCATCTTGAAATTTGTCATTTTTGACATTTTTCATGGTGACACTTATCATTTTTGACATTTAGCATTGTTACATTTGCCAGTTTTGACATTTGCCATCTTGAAATTTGTCATTTTTGACATTTTTCATGGTGACACTTTTCATTTTTGACATTTAGCATTGTGACATTTGTCATTTGATATCATTGACATTTGCCATCTTGAAATTTGTTATTTTTGACATTTTTCATGGTGACACTTTTCATTTTTGACATTTAGCATTGTGACATTTGTCATTTGACATCTTCGACATTTGCCATCTTGAAATTTGTCATTTTTGACACTTTCCATTTTTGACATTTAGCATTGTGACATTTGTCATTTGAAATCTTTGACATTTGCCATCTTGATATTTGTAACTTTTGACATTTTTCATGGTGACACTTTTCATTTTTGACATTTAGCATTGTGACATTTGTCATTTGACATCTTAGACATTTGCCATCTTGAAATTTGTCATTTTTGACACTTTTCATTTTTGACATTTAGCATTGTGACATTTGTCATTTGACATTTATGACATTTGCCATCTTGAAATTTGTCATTTTTGACATTTTTCATGGTGACACTTTTCATTTTTGACATTTAGCATTGTGACATTTATCATTTGACATCTTTGACATTTTCCATCTTGAAATTTGTCATTTTTGACATTTAGCATTGTGACATTTGTCATTTGACATCTTTGATAATTGCCATCTTGAAATTTGTCATTTTTGACATTTTTCATGGTGACACTTTTCATTTTTGACATTTAGCATTGTGACATTTGTCATTTGACATCTTTGACATTTGCCATCTTAAAATGTGTCATTTTTGACATTTTTCATGGTGACACTTTTCATTTTTGACATTTAGCATTGTGACATTTGTCATTTGACATCTTTGACATTTGCCATCTTGAAATTTATCATTTTTGACATTTTTCATGGTGACACTTTTCATTTTTGACATTTAGCATTGTGACATTTGTCATTTGACATCTTTGACATTTGCCATCTTGAAATTTGTCATTTTTGACATTTAGCATTGTGACATTTGTCATTTGACATCTTTGACATTTGCCATCTTGAAATTTGTTAGTTTTGACATTTTTCATGGTGACACTTTTCATTTTTGACATTTAGCATTGTGACATTTGTCAGTTTTGACATTTGCCATCTTGAAATTTGTCATTTTTGACATTTTTCATGGTGACACTTTTTATTTTTGACATTTAGCATTGTGACATTTGTCATTTGACATCTTTGACATTTGCCATCTTAAAATTTGTTATTTTTGACATTTTTCATGGTGACACTTTTCATTTTTGACATTTAGCATTGTGAGATTTGTCATTTGACATCTTTGACATTTGCCATCTTGAAATTTGTCAATTTTGACATTTAGCATTGTGACATTTGTCATTTGACATCTTTGACATTTGCCATCTTGAAATTTTTTTATTTTTGACATTTTTCATGGTGACACTTATCATTTTTGACATTTAGCATTGTGACATTTGTCAGTTTTGACATTTGCCATCTTGAAATTTGTTATTTTTGACATTTTTCATGGTCACACTTTTCATTTTTGACATTTAGCATTGTGACATTTGTCAGTTTTGACATTTGCCATCTTGAAATTTGTCATTTTTGACATTTTTCATGGTGACACTTTTCATTTTTAACATTTAGCATTGTGACATTTGTCATTTGACATCTTAGACATTTGCCATCTTGAAATTTGTCATTTTTGACACTTTTCATTTTTGACATTTAGCATTGTGACATTTGTCATTTGACATCTTTGACATTTGCCATCTTGAAATTTGTCATTTTTGACATTTTTCATGGTGACACTTTTCATTTTTGACATTTAGCATTGTGACATTTGTCATTTGACATCTTGGACATTTGCCATCTTTAAATTTGTCATTTTTGACATTTTTCATGGTGACACTTATCATTTTTGACATTTAGCATTGTGACATTTGTCAGTTTTGACATTTGCCATCTTGAATTTTGTCATTTTTGACATTTTTCATGGTGACACTTTTCATTTTTGACATTTAGCATTGTGATATTTGTCATTTGACATCTTTGACATTTGCCATCTTGAAATTTGTCATTTTTGACCTTTTTCATGGTGACACTTTTCATTTTTGACATTTAGCATTGTGACATTTGTCATTTGACATCTTTGACATTTGCCATCTTGAAATTTGTCATTTTTTACATTTAGCATTGTGACATTTGTCAGTTTTGACATTTGCCATTTTGAAATATGTCATTTTTGACATTTTTTATGGTGACACTTTTCATTTTTGACATTTAGCATTGTGACATTTGTCATTTGACATCTTTGACATTTGCCATCTTGAAATTTGTTATTTTGACATTTTTCATGGTGACACTTTTCATTTTTGACATTTAGCATTGTGACATTTGTCATTTGACATCTTTGACATTTGCCATCTTGAAATTTGTCATTTTTGACATTTTTCATAGTGACACTTTTCGTTTTTGACATTTAGCATTGTGACATTTGTCATTTGACATCTTTGACATTTGCCATCTTGAAATTTGTTATTTTTGACATTTTTCATGGTGACACTTTTCATTTTTGACATTTAGCATTGTGACATTGGTCATTTGACATCTTTGAAATTTGCCATCTTGAAATTTGTCATTTTTGACATTTTTCATGGTGACACTTTTCGTTTTTGACATTTAGCATTGTGACATTTGTCATTTGACATCTTTGACATATGCCATCTTGAAATTTGTCATTTTTGACATTTTTCATGGTGACACTTTTCATTTTTGACATTTAGCATTGTGACATTTGTCATTTGACATCTTTGACATTTGCCATCTTGAAATTTGTTATTTTTGACATTTTTCATGGTGACACTTATCATTTTTGACATTTAGCATTGTGACATTTGTCATTTGACATCTTTGACATTTGCCATCTTGAAATTTGTTATTTTTGACATTTTTCATGGTGACACTTTTCATTTTTGACATTTAGCATTGTGACATTTGTCATTTGACATCTTTGACATTTGCCATCTTGAAATTTGTCATTTTTGACATTTAGCATTGTGACACTTTTCATTTTTGACATTTAGCATTGTGACATTTGTCATTTGACATCTTAGACATTTGCCATCTTGAAATTTGTCATTTTTGACACTTTTCATTTTTGACATTTAGCATTGTGGCATTTGTAATTTGACATCTTTGACATTTGCCATCTTGAAATTTGTCATTTTTGACATTTTTTATGGTGACACTTTTCATTTTTGACATGTAGCATTGTGACATTTGTCATTTGACATCTTTGACATTTGCCATCTTGAAATTTGTCATTTTTGACATTTTTAATGGTGACACTTTTCATTTTTGACATTTAGCATTGTGACATTTGTCATTTGACATCTTTGACATTTGCCATCTTGAAATTTGTCATTTTTGACATTTTTCATGGTGACACTTATCATTTTTGACATTTAGCATTGTGACATTTGCCATCGTGAAATTTGTCATTTTTGACATTTTTCATTTTTGACATTTAGCATTGTGACATTTGTCATTTGACATCTTTGACATTTGCCATCTTGAAATTGGTCATTTTTGACATTTTTCATGGTGACACTTTTTATTTTTGACATTTAGCATTGTGACATTTGTCATTTGACATCTTTGACATTTGCCATCTTGAAATTTGTCATTTTTGACATTTAGCATTGTGACATTTGTCATTTGACATCTTTGACATTTGCCATCTTAAAATTTGTGATTTTTGACTTTTTTATGGTGACACTTTTCATTTTTGACATTTAGCATTGTGACATTTGTCAGTTTTGACATTTGCCATCTTGAAATTTGTCATTTTTGACATTTTTCATGGTGACACTTTTCATTTTTGACATTTAGCATTGTGACATTTGTCATTTGACATCTTTGACATTTGCCATCTTGAAATTTGTTATTTGTGACATTTTTCATGGTGACAATTTTCATTTTTGACATTTAGCGTTGTGACATTTGTCAGTTTTGACATTTGCCATCTTGAAATTTGTCATTTTTGACATTTTTCATGGTGACACTTTTCATTTTTGACATTTATCATTGTGACATTTGTCATTTGACATCTTTGACATTTGCCATCTTGAAATTTGTTATTTTTGACATTTTTCATGGTGACACTTTTCATTTTTGACATTTAGCATTGTGACATTTGTTATTTGACATCTTTGACATATGCCATCTTGAAATTTGTCATTTTTGACATTTTTCATGGTGACACTTTTCATTTTTGACATTTAGCATTGTGACATTTGGCATTTGACATCTTTGACATTTGCCATCTTGAAATTTGTTATTTTTGACATTTTTCATGGTGACACTTTTCATTTTTGACATTTAGCATTGTGACATTTGTCATTTGACATCTTTGACATTTGCCATCTTGAAATTTGTCATTTTTGACATTTAGCATTGTGACACTTTTCATTTTTGACATTTAGCATTGTGACATTGGTCATTTGACATCTTAGACATTTGCCATCTTGAAATTTGTCATTTTTGACACATTTCATTTTTGACATTTAGCATTGTGACATTTGTCATTTGACATCTTTGACATTTGCCATCTTGAAATTTGTCATTTTTGACATTTTTCATGGTAACACTTTTTATTTTTGACATTTAGCATTGTGACATTTGTCATTTGACATCTTTGACATTTGCCATCTTGAAATTTGTCATTTTTGACATTTTTCATGGTGGCACTTTTCATTTTTGACATTTAGCATTGTGACATTTGTCATTTGACATCTTTGACATTTGCCATCTTGAAATTTGTCATTTTTGACATTTTTCATGGTGACACTTTTCATTTTTGACATTTAGCATTGTGACATTTGTCATTTGACATCTTTGACATTTGCCATCTTGAATTTTGTCATTTTTTACATTTAGCATTGTGACATTTGTCATTTGACATCTTTGACATTTGCCATCTTAAAATTTGTTATTTTTGACATTTTTCATGGTGACACTTTTCATTTTTGACATTTAGCATTGTGACATTTGTCAGTTTTGACATTTGCCATCTTGAAATTTGTCATTTTTGACATTGTTCATGGTGACACTTTTTATTTTTGACATTTAGCATTGTGACATTTGTCATTTGACATCTTTGACATTTGCCATTTTGAAATTTGTTATTTTTGACATTTTTTATGGTGACACTTTTCATTTTTGACATTTAGCATTGTGACATTTGTCAGTTTTGACATTTGCCATTTTGAAATTTGTCATTTTTGACATTTTTCATGGTGACACTTTTCATTTTTGACATTTAGCATTGTGACATTTGTCATTTGACATCTTTGACATTTGCCATCTTGAAATTTGTCATTTTTGACATTTTTCATGGTGACACTTTTCATTTTTAACATTTAGCATTGTGACATTTGTCATTTGACATCTTAGACATTTGCCATCTTGAAATTTGTCATTTTTGACACTTTTCATTTTTGACATTTAGCATTGTGACATTTGTCATTTGACATCTTTGACATTTGCCATCTTGAAATTTGTCATTTTTGACATTTTTCATGGTGACACTTTTCATTTTTGACATTTAGCATTGTGACATTTGTCATTTGACATCTTTGAAATTTGCCATCTTGAAATTTGTCATTTTTGACATTTTTCATGGTGACACTTTTCATTTTTGGCATTTAGCATTGTGACATTTGTCATTTGACATCTTAGACATTTGCCATCTTGAAATTTGTCATTTTTGACACTTTTCATTATTGACATTTAGCATTGTGACATTTGTCATTTGACATCTTTGACATTTGCCATCTTGAAATTTGTTATTTTTGACATTTTTCATTGTGACACTTTTCATTTTTGACATTTAGCATTGTGACATTTGTCAGTTTTGACATTTGTCATCTTGAAATTTGTCATTTTTGACATTTTTCATGGTGACACTTTTCATTTTTGGCATTTAGCATTGTGACATTTGTCATTTGACATCTTAGACATTTGCCATCTTGAAATTTGTCATTTTTGACACTTTTCATTTTTGACATTTAGCATTGTGACATTTGTCATTTGACATCTTTGACATTTGCCATCTTGAAATTTGTTATTTTTGACATTTTTCATTGTGACACTTTTCATTTTTGACATTTAGCATTGTGACATTTGTCAGTTTTGACATTTGTCATCTTGAAATTTGTCATTTTTGACATTTTTCATGGTGACACTTTTCATTTTTGACATTTAGCATTGTGACATTTGTCATTTAACATCTTTGACATTTGCCATCTTGAAATTTGTTATTTTTGACATTTTTCATGGTGACACTTTTCATTTTTGACATTTAGCATTGTGACATTTGTCATTTGACATCTTTGACATTTGCCATCTTGAAATTTGTCATTTTTGACATTTTTCATGGTGACACTTTTCGTTTCTGACATTTAGCATTGTGACATTTGTCATTTGAGATCTTTGACATTTGTCATCTTGAAATTTGTTATTTTTGACATTTTTCATGGTGACACTTTTCATTTTTGACATTTAGCATTGTGACATTTGTCATTTGACATCTTTGACATTTGCCATCTTGAAATTTGTCATTTTTGACATTTAGCATTGTGACACTTTTCATTTTTGACATTTAGCATTGTGACATTTGTCATTTGACATCTTAGACATTTGCCATCTTGAAATTTGTCATTTTTGACACATTTCATTTTTGACATTTAGCATTGTGACATTTGTCATTTGACATCTTTGACATTTGCCATCTTGAAATTTGTCATTTTTGACATTTAGCATTGTGACACTTTTCATTTTTGACATTTAGCATTGTGACATTTGTCATTTGACATCTTAGACATTTGCCATCTTGAAATTTGTCATTTTTGACACTTTTCATTTTTGACATTTAGCATTGTGACATTTGTAATTTGACATCTTTGACATTTGCCATCTTGAAATTTGTCATTTTTGACATTTTTCATGGTGACACTTTTCATTTTTGACATTTAGCATTGTGACATTTGTCATTTGACATCTTTGACATTTGCCATCTTGAAATTTGTCATTTTTGACATTTTTCATGGTGACACTTTTCATTTTTAACATTTAGCATTGTGACATTTGTCATTTGACATCTTAGACATTTGCCATCTTGAAATTTGTCATTTTTGACACTTTTCATTTTTGACATTTAGCATTGTGACATTTGTCATTTGACATCTTTGACATTTGCCATCTTGAAATTTGTCATTTTTGACATTTTTCATGGTGACACTTTTTATTTTTGACATTTAGCATTGTGACATTTGTCATTTGACATCTTTGACATTTGCCATCTTGAAATTTGTCATTTTTGACATTTTTCATGGTGACACTTTTCATTTTTGACATTTAGCATTGTGACATTTGTCATTTGACATCTTAGACATTTGCCATCTTGAAATTTGTCATTTTTGACACTTTTCATTTTTGACATTTAGCATTGTGACATTTGTCATTTGACATCTTTGACATTTGCCATCTTGAAATTTGTTATTTTTGACATTTTTCATGGTGACACTTTTCATTTTTGACATTTAGCATTGTGACATTTGTCAGTTTTGACATTTGTCATCTTGAAATTTGTCATTTTTGACATTTTCTATGGTGACACTTTTCATTTTTGACATTTAGCATTGTGACATTTGTCATTTTTGACATTTAGCATTGTGACATTTGTCATTTGACATCTTTGACATTTGCCATCTTGAAATTTGTTATTTTTGACATTTTTCATGGTGACACTTTTCATTTTTGACATTTAGCATTGTGACATTTGTCATTTGACATCTTTGACATTTGCCATCTTGAAATTTGTCATTTTTGACATTTTTCATGGTGACACTTTTCGTTTTTGACATTTAGCATTGTGACATTTGTCATTTGAGATCTTTGACATTTGCCATCTTGAAATTTGTTATTTTTGACATTTTTCATGGTGACACTTTTCATTTTTGACATTTAGCATTGTGACATTTGTCATTTGACATCTTTGACATTTGCCATCTTGAAATTTGTCATTTTTGACATTTAGCATTGTGACACTTTTCATTTTTGACATTTAGCATTGTGACATTGGTCATTTGACATCTTAGACATTTGCCATCTTGAAATTTGTCATTTTTGACACATTTCATTTTTGACATTTAGCATTGTGACATTTGTCATTTGACATCTTTGACATTTGCCATCTTGAAATTTGTCATTTTTGACATTTTTCATGGTAACACTTTTTATTTTTGACATTTAGCATTGTGACATTTGTCATTTGACATCTTTGACATTTGCCATCTTGAAATTTGTCATTTTTGACATTTTTCATGGTGGCACTTTACATTTTTGACATTTAGCATTGTGACATTTGTCATTTGACATCTTTGACATTTGCCATCTTGAAATTTGTCATTTTTGACATTTTTCATGGTGACACTTTTCATTTTTGACATTTAGCATTGTGACATTTGTCATTTGACATCTTTGACATTTGCCATCTTGAAATTTGTCATTTTTTACATTTAGCATTGTGACATTTGTCATTTGACATCTTTGACATTTGCCATCTTAAAATTTGTTATTTTTGACATTTTTCATGGTGACACTTTTCATTTTTGACATTTAGCATTGTGACATTTGTCAGTTTTGACATTTGCCATCTTAAAATTTAACATTTTTGACATTGTTCATGGTGACACTTTTTATTTTTGACATTTAGCATTGTGACATTTGTCATTTGACATCTTTGACATTTGCCATTTTGAAATTTGTTATTTTTGACATTTTTTATGGTGACACTTTTCATTTTTGACATTTAGCATTGTGACATTTGTCAGTTTTGACATTTGCCATTTTGAAATTTGTCATTTTTGACATTTTTCATGGTGACATGTTTCATATTTGACATTTAGCATTGTGACATTTGTCATTTGACATCTTTGACATTTGCCATCTTGAAATTTGTCATTTTTGGCATTTTTCATGGTGACACTTTTCGTTTTTGACATTTAGCATTGTGACATTTGTCATTTGACATCTTTGACATTTGCCATCTTGAAATTTGTTATTTTTGACATTTTTCATGGTGACACTTTTCATTTTTGACATTTAGCATTGTGACATTTGTCATTTGACATCTTTGACATTTGCCATCTTGAAATTTGTCATTTTTGACATTTAGCATTGTGACACTTTTCATTTTTGACATTTAGCATTGTGACATTTGTCATTTGACATCTTAGACATTTGCCATCTTGAAATTTGTCATTTTTGACACTTTTCATTTCTGACATTTAGCATTGTGACATTTGTAATTTGACATCTTTGACATTTGCCATCTTGAAATTTGCCATTTTTGACATTTTTCATGGTGACACTTTTTATTTTTGACATTTAGCATTGTGACATTTGTCATTTGACATCTTTGACATTTGCCATCTTGAAATTTGTCATTTTTGACATTTTTCATGGTGACACTTTTCATTTTTAACATTTGTCATTTGACATCTTAGACATTTGCCATCTTGAAATTTGTCATTTTTGACACTTTTCATTTTTGACATTTAGCATTGTGACATTTGTCATTTGACATCTTTGACATTTGCCATCTTGAAATTTGTCATTTTTGACATTTTTCATGGTGACACTTTTCATTTTTGACATTTAGCATTGTGACATTTGTCATTTGACATCTTTGACATTTGCCATCTTGAAATTTGTCATTTTTGACATTTTTCATGGTGACACTTTTCATTTTTGACATTTAGCATTGTGACATTTGTCATTTGACATCTTAGACATTTGCTATCTTGAAATTTGTCATTTTTGACACTTTACATTTTTGACATTTAGCATTGTGACATTTGTCATTTGACATCTTTGACATTTGCCATTTTGAAATTTGTTATTTTTGACATTTTTCATGGTGACACTTTTCATTTTTGACATTTAGCATTGTGACATTTGTCAGTTTTGATATTTGTCATCTTGAAATTTGTCATTTTTGACATTTTTTATGGTGACACTTTTCATTTTTGACATTTAGCATTGTGACATTTGTCATTTGACATCTTTGACATTTGCCATCTTGAAATTTGTTATTTTTGACATTTTATGGTGACACTTTTCATTTTTGACATTTGTCATTTGACATCTTTGACATTTGCCATCTTGAAATTTGTCATTTTTGACATTTTTCATGGTGACACTTTTCGTTTTTGACATTTAGCATTGTGACATTTGTCATTTGACATCTTTGACATTTGCCATCTTGAAATTTGTCATTTTTGACATTTAGCATTGTGACACTTTTCATTTTTGACATTTAGCATTGTGACATTTGTCATTTGACATCTTTGACATTTGCCATCTTGAAATTTGTCATTTATGACACTTTTCATTTTTGACATTTAGCATTGTGACATTTGTCATTTGACATCTTTGACATTTGCCATCTTGAAATTTGTTATTTTTGACATTTTATGGTGACACTTTTCATTTTTGACATTTAGCATTGTGACATTTGTCATTTGACATCTTTGACATTTGCCATCTTGAAATTTGTTATTTTTGACATTTTTCATGGTGACACTTTTCATTTTTGACATTTAGCATTGTGACATTTGTCATTTGACATCTTTGACATTTGCCATCTTGAAATTTGTCATTTTTGACATTTAGCATTGTGACACTTTTCATTTTTGACATTTAGCATTGTGACATTTGTCGTTTGACATCTTAGACATTTGCCATCTTGAAATTTGTCATTTTTGACACTTTTCATTTTTGACATTTAGCATTGTGACATTTGTCATTTGACATCTTTGACATTTGCCATCTTGAAATTTGTCATTTTTGACATTTTTCATGGTGACACTTTTCATTTTTGACATTTAGCATTGTGACATTTGTCATTTGACATCTTTGACATTTGCCATCTTGAAATTTGTCATTTTTGACATTTTTCATGGTGACACTTTTCATTTTTGACATTTAGCATTGTGACATTTGTCATTTGACATCTTAGACATTTGCCATCTTGAAATTTGTCATTTTTGACACTTTTCATTTTTGACATTTAGCATTGTGACATTTGTCATTTGACATCTTTGACATTTGCCATCTTGAAATTTGTCATTTTTGACATTTTTCATGGTGACACTTTTTATTTTTGACATTTAGCATTGTGACATTTGTCATTTGACATATTAGACATTTGCCATCTTGAAATTTGTCATTTGACATCTTTGACATTTGCCATCTTGAAATTTGTCATTTTTTACATTTTTCATGGTGACACTTTTCATTTTTGACATTTAGTTATTCGTGCTGTACGGTTGTGTGTATGTTGTGTTGTGGAAGGCCGGCTATTACTCAAATGTTTGTTTTGTTTTTGGAGCACGGTGTCCTATTTTGTGTTTGTTAATAAGTGTACACTGTATTGTTATTGTTTTTTTTTTTTTTTTTTGTTCTTTCTTGACCCACTTAAATTATTGCAAGTTGTTGATCGATCATGGCTTACAAATGCGATAACTGCTACACGGAATTTGCAGAAAAAGATAAATACAACAAATTGAGGTGCAGTGGTGAATGTCGTCGAAATTTCTGCATGAAATGTACAGGTTTAGATAAATCCACCACGAAAATTTTGTTGGTTCAAAAATCTCATCATTTGAGATTTTTTTGCACGCTTTGTGATTCGCCGAATTTGAAGTACCTTAATGAAAAAATAACTAATTTAACCAAAAATCAGCTACCCCTTGAGAACCTTGAAACCTTTATAGATACAACTAAGAAAATTACAAATTCCTTGCCTATTTTTAATGAAACCTATGACATGCTGGTCGAAAATGAGAAAAAACTAGATCACCTTACGAAAAAAATTGATGAATTCCATAAAATTTGTGATCTGTTTAAACCAGATGTGATTTTAAAATCATTCAGACAGATGGAACAAGACATCTTTAATATTTCATCCATCTTTTTTAACAGTTCTGATGACACAATTAAGGTTCAGATTCATGACTCAAGCGCGTCAGAGATAAAAACGGGTTTAAATAAGCTATCGTCAAATATCGACCATATCAACAAACGAATTTGTGACTTAAATGAGACGATATCTAAACCCACTTCCAGAAAGATTTCGAAGAAGAGTGTAGCTTATGTCACATCGGCCACCCAAACGGATGAACCCAAGACTCTACAAATAACACCCCAAATTCCGAAGAACCAGAAAGTTTTAAAAGATAAGTGGCACTATATTATCATTAATAATCTTTCCCCGAACTATACGCCCATCCAAATAGTTCACTTTATTAAAGAGAAATTAGGTTTATCGAATTAAATAAGATGCTACCCCTTATTGAGAGAAACTGGTACCGACAAGAGATCATGCTTTAAAATAGGTATGACATTTAGAACATCTCTTAAATTATTATTTAATGAAGAGATTTGGCCTCCTAATATTACAATCAATTGGTCAATTGACTCCAAAGAACCCTCCGACGATTCTTTGAAAATTACTTCTTTTTCGTCTGGACCACAACTGAGCAAAAAAGAAATCGTAGGCAGTTCTGATCACTCAAGCAACTCTTTCAACACAACCAACAACGAGAAGAAGATAACCATCTGTTCAGACAAACAAGCCATTGAGATCTGCAAGTCAAAAATAAATCCATTTAGTAATGAATCACATTTGAACTTCGTTAAAGATTTTACCACTGATTCATCCATATCGATCGATCCTATGACTCCACCAACAGTAAAATTAACGAATAACTCAGACTCTCTGGATAACCGTTATCTTCTGGCAAGACTAAGAGAACCCGCTATCCTAAAAGCAGTCAAGTTACATCTCGCCTATCTTCACGATCGACCAGCCACAGTATGTTTTGATGGATTCACCAATACCAGTATTAAACTCTTTTTGGCTTCTGAAGGTCTTCCCATTCATACAGAAGCCTTTCGCAAGATTTTTTATGGATACCACGATGCCTACGGAATTAATGCTGCAGAAGTGGATGCTGACTTAGTTACATATGGGTCATTTATCGCATCAGAAAGAATGATTCATCTTCAGAAATCTAGGGAAAGTCATCATAATTACTTCTCAGCTGTCTCACCAAGACGAAATTTTTAAAAAATTTGACGCGTGTTGAGGAACTAGAATCCTCAAGTACTTTTAGCATGGTTCTCATAAATATTAGATCTCTTAGAAATAAAACTGATGAGCTTTTTTTGTTTTTGGAGGAGTTAGGATTTCCTCCATTAGTTGCAATTACGGAACACTGGCTGGAAGTAAACGAGCCCTTTCTTGTTGAAAAATATACCACAATAGCTAGGTACGACCGTACTAGTTCAGCTCATGGAGGTACCCTCATTCTTTCTAGAGCAAATGATTTCTCTTCAGTAACTAAATACGATTTTCTATTAAGCGAAGATTTCTTTGAATTTTCCCTAGTTTATAATAATGAGATGAACCTTTACATTATTTGTATTTATAGATCACCTAGTTCAAACATCGATCTATTTTTCCAGAACCTGTTAAATTTACTCGATTCTCTGCCCATCAAGAGCAGAAAAATTTTATGCGGCGATCTAAATATTGACTATGCTACTGCTTGTGCTTCCCAACTGTCTTTGGTAACTATTTTTGAATCTTATGGTCTCTCAATGCACGTTGACTCCCCAACTAGGATCACGAAAACCTCTGCCACCATTATAGACTACGTTGTTTCCGACTTTTCGCCTCCTGATGTCGATTCTTTGGTTATCAGCGCAGGGCTTTCTGATCATGAAGCGGTTTTCACCAAGTTCTCTATTCCATCTAAAACTTCAATTAAATCTCGGCGTTTGGGTAGGATTTTCTCTGCCAAAAACTTTGAAAAGTTTTATAATTTATGTCTATCTACCGACTGGAACTTTCTGTCCAATGATATCAACTCAAACTACAGTAAATTTTTAAACAAAATTGTTAACGCTTTTAACAAAGCCTTTCCTCTTAAACCCATTAAATCCAAACGTCATAAACCTTGGACTACTAAAGGTATACGTAATTCTGCCAAGAATATGCGCTCCCTATTATACATCAAGAAATTTACTGCTAACATCCATGTCACCGAATATATAAAAAAATATAGGAATGTTTATTTAAAAATAATAAAAATAGCTAAACAACGGTATTACCAACATAAACTAGATAGTTCCAAAAATGTTTCTAAAGAGACTTGGTCCATTATTAATGATCTTCGTAATAAAACTAACTCAGTGGATCAAAAATTCCCCTTTCCCAGTTCCGATGATTTAAACGAATACTTTGTTAATGTCAGTAATAATCTGACTGCAAACATCTCGCCTAAGTTCGATCCTATCTCTTTTCTTCCCGCCTCTAAAAATGTTGCAAACACCTTTTTTTTAAATCCAGTGAATTGTTTAGAACTTAAACAAACAATCAACAATATTAAAAGTAAATCTTCTTGTAGTACAGACGGCTTATCTATCAAAATCTTCACAAAGCTTCCTGATAATGTGATAGAAATACTATCATCTCTAATTAATAGATCTTTTGAAAACGGAGTATTTCCTGAATGCTTGAAAACGGCTATAGTCATTCCTCTTTACAAAGGTGGTGAACACTCAATTACCGGTAATTACCGACCTATTGCTTTGTTACCGGCCCTTTCCAAAATTATCGAAAGATTAATAAAAGTCCGACTCATGCCTTTTCTCCTTAAGCACAATATTCTATCACAAAATCAGTTTGGATTTCTGTCAAATAAGTGCACAAACGATGCCATGTTTTCAATGCTCAATGAAGTTTACTCATCTCTTAATAATAATCATTCCACCGCTACAGTTTTCTGTGACTACGCCAAAGCATTTGATTGTGTAAATCATAATATTTTATTAAAAAAATTAGAGTTCTACGGTATTCGTGGCATTTCACTGAACTGGTTCAAGTCTTACTTGGAAAATAGGAAACAACTAGTCAGAACAAACGGTAAAGATTCTAGCTGCAGATTAATTACTAGTGGAGTACCTCAAGGTTCCGTGTTAGGTCCCATACTTTTTTTACTCTTTATTAATGACATCACTAATTTAAAAATTAAAGGAAAAATCTTTCTATTTGCTGATGATACTAGTATCACCTGGAGCAACATCGATAATCCATCTTTACATGCCGACATTTCTAATGATCTTATTACAATCAAAAACTGGTCCGATTGTAACTTGCTTTGCTTCAATGTCGAGAAGACAGTTGCATTATCCTATAAAGAAGCCTTTCATCCAATACTTCTTGAAAGCAATTCCGTCAGTGTCGTTGAGTCTGTAAAATTTCTAGGTCTTTTCATTGACAGCAGTCTAAAGTGGTCTCTTCACACAGATTCACTAACGAAGAAACTAGCATCAGCATGCTTCGCGATTAGATCGGTTTCTAAAGAAGTAAATCTCCACTCTACCAAAATAATGTATTTCTCTCTCTTTGAATCTCATCTTCGCTACGGACTTCCCTTTTGGGGTTCTAGTAGCCTTGCACAATTCAACGCTATTTTTAAATTACAAAAGAGAGCAATTCGTTAACTCCTTGGACTTAGCTCAAGAACCCACTGCAAGCCATACTTTCAAAGGAACGGAATCCTAACACTCCCTTCATTATTTATTCTAGAAACTGTATGTCTGATTCGAAAGCATTTACATATTTTTCCTACGAGACCCAACCATGGCTACTCCACTAGAAACTCGAGTTATGATGTTTATTTGCCAATCCCATCCACCGAATTAGTAAGAAAGTCAATAATTTATCACGCAAAAAAATTGTACAATCACCTCCCTGTGCAAATTAAATCGGCGACTTCTTTTACTAAATTTAGAAAAATGACTAAAGAGTATCTCATTGAGAGATCATATTATTCAGTGGATGAGTTCCTAAATGAATAATTAAAACGTCTTGAATATAACTTCCAGTAGCTGCAAGTCTTATTTTAAATTCTGTAAATTTTTTTTGTATTTTATTGATTTTTTCATATTATGTATTGCAGTTTGTATTTTTTTTTTTAAACTTTTGCAATTATTTTAGGTAACAAATTTGTTCTTTTTTTTTAAATTTTTTTATATTTTCTAACATTTTAATAACCATTGATGATATATTTATTTATATTAATCAGTAATTGTTTTTGTATATATTTGTGGTATATATTTCCGTAGTGTGTTTTAATCTTATCCTGCTTTGTCCATAAAAATTGTATTTTTTTAGTGACAATAAAGCATACGTATTATTATTATTATTATTATTAGCATTGTGACATTTGTCATTTGACATCTTGGACATTTGCCATCTTGAAATTTGTCATTTTTGACATTTTTCATGGTGACACTTATCATTTTTGACATTTAGCATTGTGACATTTGTCAGTTTTGACATTTGCCATCTTGAAATTTGTCATTTTTGACATTTAGCATTGTGACATTTGTCATTTGACATCTTTGACATTTGCCATCTTGAAATTTTTCATTTTTGACATTTTTCATGGTGACACTTTTCATTTTTGACATTTAGCATTGTGACATTTGTCATTTGACATCTTTGACATTTGCCATCTTGAAATTTGTCATTTTTGACATTTACCATTGTGACATTTGTCATTTGACATCTTTGACATATGCCATCTTGAAATTTGTCATTTTTGACACTTTTCATTTTTGACATTTAGCATTGTGACATTTGTCATTTGACATCTTTGACATTTGCCATCTTGAAATTTGTCATTTTTGACATTTTTCATGGTGACACTTTTCATTTTTGACATTTAGCATTGTGACATTTGTCATTTGACATCTTTGACATTTGCCATCTTGAAATTTGTCATTTTTGACATTTTTCATGGTGACACTTTTTATTTTTGACATTTAGCATTGTGACAT
The DNA here is from genome assembly GCA_964028335.1 of Altica lythri. Lineage (NCBI taxonomy): Eukaryota > Metazoa > Arthropoda > Insecta > Coleoptera > Chrysomelidae > Altica > Altica lythri. The sequence continues at coordinate 61,245 of CAXIIO010000404.1, read as the reverse complement.
TTGTCATTTGACATCTTAGACATTTGCCATCTTGAAATTTGTCATTTTTGACACTTTTCATTTTTGATATTTAGCATTGTGACATTTGTGATTTGACATCTTTGACATTTGCCATCTTGAAATTTGTCATTTTTGACATTTTTCATGGTGACACTTTTCAGTTTTGACATTTAGCATTGTGACATTTGTCATTTGACATCTTTGACATTTGCCATCTTGAAATTTGTCATTTTTGACATTTTGCATTGTGACATTTGTCATTTGACATCTTTGATATTTGCCATCTTGAAATTTGTCATTTTTGACATTTTTCATGGTGACATTTTTCATTTTTGACATTTAGCATTGTGACATTTGTCATTTGACATCTTTGACATTTGCCATCTTAAAATTTGTCATTTTTAACATTTTTCATGGTGACACTTTGCATTTTTGACATTTAGCATTGTGACATTTGTCATTTGACATCTTTGACATTTGCCATCTTGAAATTTGTCATTTTTGACATTTTTCATGGTGCCACTTTTCATTTTTGACATTTAGCATTGTGACATTTGTCATTTGACATCTTTGACATTTGCCATCTTGAAATTTGTCATTTTTGACATTTAGCATTGTGACATTTGTCATTTGACATCTTTGACATTTGCGATCTTGAAATTTGTCATTTTTGACACTTTTCATTTTTGACATTGAGCATTGTGACATTTGTCATTTGACATCTTTGACATTTGCCATCTTGAAATTTGTCATTTTTGACATTTTTCATGGTGACACTTTTCATTTTTGACATTTAGCATTGTGACATTTGTCATTTGACATCTTTGATATTTGCCATCTTGAAATTTGTCATTTTTGACATTTTTCATGGGGACACTTTTCACGTTTGACATTTAGCATTGTGACATTTGTCATTTGACATCTTTGACATTTGCCATCTTGAAATTGGTCATTTTTGACATTTTTCATGGTAACACTTTTCATTTTTGACATTTAGCATTGTGACATTTGTCATTTGACATCTTTGACATTTGCCATCTTGAAATTTGTCATTTTTGACATTTTTCATGGTGACACTTTTCATTTTTGACATTTAGCATTGTGACATTTGTCATTTGAAATCTTTGACATTTGCCATCTTGAAATTTGTCATTTTTGACATTTACCATTGTGACATTTGTCATTTGACATCTTTGACATTTGCCATCTTGAAATTTGTTATTTTTGACATTTTTCATGGTAACACTTTTCATTTTTGACATTTAGCATTGTGACATTTGTCAGTTTTGACATTTGCCATTTTAAAATTTGTCATTTTTGACATTTTTTATGGTGACACTTTTCATTTTTGACATTTTTTATGGTGACACTTTTCATTTTTGACATTTAGCATTGTGACATTTGTCATTTGACATCTTTGACATTTGCAATCTTGAAATTTGTCATTTTTGACATTTTGCATTGTGACATTTGTCATTTGCCATCTTGAAATTTGTCATTTTTGACATTTTTCATGGTGACACTTTTCATTTTTGACATTTAGCATTGTGACATTTGTCATTTGACATCTTTGACATTTGCCATCTTAAAATTTGTCATTTTTAACATTTTTCATGGTGACACTTTTCATTTTTGACATTTAGCATTGTGACATTTGTCATTTGACATCTTTGACATTTGCCATCTTGAAATTTGTCATTTTTGACATTTTTCATGGTGCCACTTTTCATTTTTGACATTTAGCATTGTGACATTTGTCATTTGACATCTTTGACATTTGCCATCTTGAAATTTGTCATTTTTGACATTTAGCATTGTGACATTTGTCATTTGACATCTTTGACATTTGCCATCTTAAAATTTGTCATTTTTGACACTTTTCATTTTTGACATTGAGCATTGTGACATTTGTCATTTGACATCTTTGACATTTGCCATCTTGAAATTTGTCATTTTTGACATTTTTCATGGTGACACTTTTTATTTTTGACATTTAGCATTGTGACATTTGTCATTTGACATCTTTGACATTTGCCATCTTGAAATTTGTCATTTTTGACATTTAGCATTGTGACATTTGTCATTTGACATCTTTGATATTTGCCATCTTGAAATTTGTCATTTTTGACATTTTTCATGGTGACACTTTTCATTTTTGACATTTAGCATTGTGACATTTGTCATTTGACATCTTTGACATTTGCCATCTTGAAATTTGTTATTTTTGACATTTTTCATGGTGACACTTTTCATTTTTGACATTTAGCATTGTGACATTTGTCATTTGACATCTTTGACATTTGCCATCTTGAAATTTGTCATTTTTGACATTTTTCATGGTGACACTTTTCGTTTTTGACATTTAGCATTGTGACATTTGTCATTTGAGATCTTTGACATTTGCCATCTTGAAATTTGTTATTTTTGACATTTTTCATGGTGACGCTTTTCATTTTTGACATTTAGCATTGTGACATTTGTCAGTTTTGACATTTGCCATTTTGAAATTTGTCATTTTTGACATTTTTTATGGTGACACTTTTCATTTTTGACATTTTTTATGGTGACACTTTTCATTTTTGACATTTAGCATTGTGACATTTGTCATTTGACATCTTTGACATTTGCAATCTTGAAATTTGTTATTTTTGACATTTCATGGTGACACTTTTCATTTTTGACATTTAGCATTGTGACATTTGTCATTTGACATCTTTGACATTTGCCATCTTGAAATTTGTCATTTTTGACATTTTTCATGGTGACACTTTTCATTTTTGACATTTAGCATTGTGACATTTGTCATTTGACATCTTTGACATTTGCCATCTTGAAATTTGTTATTTTTGACATTTTTCATGGTGACACTTTTCATTTTTGACATTTAGCATTGTGACATTTGTCATTTGACATCTTAGACATTTGCCATCTTGAAATTTGTCATTTTTGACACTTTTCATTTTTGACATTTAGCATTGTGACATTTGTCATTTGACATCTTAGACATTTGCCATCTTGAAATTTGTCATTTTTGACACTTTTCATTTTTGAAATTTAGCATTGTGACATTTGTCATTTGACATCTTTGACATTTGCCATCTTGAAATTTGTCATTTTTGACATTTTTCATGGTGACACTTTTCATTTTTGACATTTAGCATTGTGACATTTGTCATTTGACATCTTTGACATTTGCCATCTTGAAATTTGTCATTTTTGACATTTTTCATGGTGACACTTTTCATTTTTGACATTTAGCATTGTGACATTTGTCATTTGACATCTTAGACATTTGCCATCTTGAAATTTGTCATTTTTGACACTTTTCATTTTTGACATTTAGCATTGTGACATTTGTCATTTGACATCTTTGACATTTGTCATCTTGAAATTTGTCATTTTTGACATTTTTCATGGTGACACTTTTCATTTTTGACATTTAGCATTGTGACATTTGTCATTTGACATATTGGACATTTGCCATCTTGAAATTTGTCATTTTTGACATTTTTCATGGTGACACTTATCATTTTTGACATTTAGCATTGTGACATTTGCCAGGTTTGACATTTGCCATCTTGAAATTTGTCATTTTTGACATTTTTCATGGTGACACTTTTCATTTTTGACATTTAGCATTGTGACATTTGTCATTTGATATCATTGACATTTGCCATCTTGAAATTTGTTATTTTTGACATTTTTCATGGTGACACTTTTCATTTTTGACATTTAGCATTGTGACATTTGTCATTTGACATCTTTGACATTTGCCATCTTGAAATTTGTCATTTTTGACCCTTTTCATTTTTGACATTTAGCATTGTGACATTTGTCATTTGACATCTTTGACATTTGCCATCTTGAAATTTGTTATTTTTGACATTTTTCATGGTGACACTTTTCATTTTTGACATTTAGCATTGTGACATTTGTCAGTTTTGACATTTGCCATTTTGAAATTTGTCATTTTTGACATTTTTTATGGTGACACTTTTCATTTTTGACATTTTTTATGGTGACACTTTTCATTTTTGACATTTTTTATGGTGACACTTTTCATTTTTGACATTTAGCATTGTGACATTTGTCATTTGACATCTTTGACATTTGCAATCTTGAAATTTGTCATTTTTGACATTTTGCATTGTGACATTTGTCATTTGACATCTTTGATATTTGCCATCTTGAAATTTGTCATTTTTGACATTTTTTATGGTGACACTTTTCATTTTTGACATTTAGCATTGTGACATTTGTCATTTGACATCTTTGACATTTGCCATCTTAAAATTTGTCATTTTTAACATTTTTCATGGTGACACTTTTCATTTTTGACATTTAGCATTGTGACATTTGTCATTTGACATCTTTGACATTTGCCATCTTGAAATTTGTCATTTTTGACATTTTTCATGGTGCCACTTTTCATTTTTGACATTTAGCATTGTGACATTTGTCATTTGACATCTTTGACATTTGCCATCTTGAAATTTGTCATTTTTGACATTTAGCATTGTGACATTTGTCATTTGACATCTTTGACATTTGCCATCTTGAAATTTGTCATTTTTGACACTTTTCATTTTTGACATTGAGCATTGTGACATTTGTCATTGGACATCTTTGACATTTGCCATCTTGAAATTTGTCATTTTTGACATTTTTCATGGTGACACTTTTCATTTTTGACATTTAGCATTGTGACATTTGTCATTTGACATCTTTGACATTTGCCATCTTGAAATTTGTCATTTTTGACATTTAGCATTGTGACATTTGTCATTTGACATCTTTGATATTTGCCATCTTGAAATTTGTCATTTTTGACATTTTTCATGGTGACACTTTTCATTTTTGACATTTAGCATTGTGACATTTGTCATTTGACATCTTTGACATTTGCCATCTTGAAATTTGTTATTTTTGACATTTTTCATGGTGACACTTTTCATTTTTGACATTTAGCATTGTGACATTTGTCATTTGACATCTTTGACATTTGCCATCTTGAAATTTGTCATTTTTGACATTTTTCATGGTGACGCTTTTCATTTTTGACATTTAGCATTGTGACATTTGTCAGTTTTGACATTTGCCATTTTGAAATTTGTCATTTTTGACATTTTTTATGGTGACACTTTTCATTTTTGACATTTTTTATGGTGACACTTTTCATTTTTGACATTTAGCATTGTGACATTTGTCATTTGACATCTTTGACATTTGCAATCTTGAAATTTGTTATTTTTGACATTTCATGGTGACACTTTTCATTTTTGACATTTAGCATTGTGACATTTGTTATTTGACATCTTTGACATTTGCCATCTTGAAATTTGTCATTTTTGACATTTTTCATGGTGACACTTTTCATTTTTGACATTTAGCATTGTGACATTTGTCATTTGACATCTTTGACATTTGCCATCTTGAAATTTGTTATTTTTGACATTTTTCATGGTGACACTTTTCATTTGTGACATTTAGCATTGTGACATTTGTCATTTGACATCTTAGACATTTGCCATCTTGAAATTTGTCATTTTTGACACTTTTCATTTTTGACATTTAGCATTGTGACATTTGTCATTTGACATCTTAGACATTTGCCATCTTGAAATTTGTCATTTTTGACACTTTTCATTTTTGAAATTTAGCATTGTGACATTTGTCATTTGACATCTTTGACATTTGCCATCTTGAAATTTGTCATTTTTGACATTTTTCATGGTGACACTTTTCATTTTTGACATTTAGCATTGTGACATTTGTCATTTGACATCTTTGACATTTGCCATCTTGAAATTTGTCATTTTTGACATTTTTCATGGTGACACTTTTCATTTTTGACATTTAGCATTGTGACATTTGTCATTTGACATCTTAGACATTTGCCATCTTGAAATTTGTCATTTTTGACACTTTTCATTTTTGACATTTAGCATTGTGACATTTGTCATTTGACATCTTTGACATTTGCCATCCTGAAATTTGTCATTTTTGACATTTTTCATGGTGACACTTTTCATTTTTGACATTTAGCATTGTGACATTTGTCATTTGACATATTGGACATTTGCCATCTTGAAATTTGTCATTTTTGACATTTTTCATGGTGACACTTATCATTTTTGACATTTAGCATTGTGACATTTGCCAGGTTTGACATTTGCCATCTTGAAATTTGTCATTTTTGACATTTTTCATGGTGACACTTTTCATTTTTGACATTTAGCATTGTGACATTTGTCATTTGATATCATTGACATTTGCCATCTTGAAATTTGTCATTTTTGACATTTAGCATTGTGACATTTGTCATTTGACATCTTTGACATTTGCCATCTTGAAATTTGTCATTTTTGACACTTTTCATTTTTGACATTGAGCATTGTGACATTTGTCATTGGACATCTTTGACATTTGCCATCTTGAAATTTGTCATTTTTGACATTTTTCATGGTGACACTTTTCATTTTTGACATTTAGCATTGTGACATTTGTCATTTGACATCTTTGACATTTGCCATCTTGAAATTTGTCATTTTTGACATTTAGCATTGTGACATTTGTCATTTGACATCTTTGATATTTGCCATCTTGAAATTTGTCATTTTTGACATTTTTCATGGTGACACTTTTCATTTTTGACATTTAGCATTGTGACATTTGTCATTTGACATCTTTGACATTTGCCATCTTGAAATTTGTTATTTTTGACATTTTTCATGGTGACACTTTTCATTTTTGACATTTAGCATTGTGACATTTGTCATTTGACATCTTTGACATTTGCCATCTTGAAATTTGTCATTTTTGACATTTTTCATGGTGACACTTTTCGTTTTTGACATTTAGCATTGTGACATTCGTCATTTGAGATCTTTGACATTTGCCATCTTGAAATTTGTTATTTTTGACATTTTTCATGGTGACGCTTTTCATTTTTGACATTTAGCATTATGACATTTGTCAGTTTTGACATTTGCAATTTGGAAATTTGTCATTTTTGACATTTTTTATGGTGACACTTTTCATTTTTGACATTTTTTATGGTGACACTTTTCATTTTTGACATTTAGCATTGTGACATTTGTCATTTGACATCTTTGACATTTGCAATCTTGAAATTTGTTATTTTTGTCATTTCATGGTGACACTTTTCATTTTTGACATTTAGCATTGTGACATTTGTTATTTGACATCTTTGACATTTGCCATCTTGAAATTTGTCATTTTTGACATTTTTCATGGTGACACTTTTCATTTTTGACATTTAGCATTGTGACATTTGTCATTTGACATCTTTGACATTTGCCATCTTGAAATTTGTTATTTTTGACATTTTTCATGGTGACACTTTTCATTTGTGACATTTAGCATTGTGACATTTGTCATTTGACATCTTAGACATTTGCCATCTTGAAATTTGTCATTTTTGACACTTTTCATTTTTGACATTTAGCATTGTGACATTTGTCATTTGACATCTTAGACATTTGCCATCTTGAAATTTGTCATTTTTGACACTTTTCATTTTTGAAATTTAGCATTGTGACATTTGTCATTTGACATCTTTGACATTTGCCATCTTGAAATTTGTCATTTTTGACATTTTTCATGGTGACACTTTTCATTTTTGACATTTAGCATTGTGACATTTGTCATTTGACATCTTTGACATTTGCCATCTTGAAATTTGTCATTTTTGACATTTTTCATGGTGACACTTTTCATTTTTGACATTTAGCATTGTGACATTTGTCATTTGACATCTTAGACATTTGCCATCTTGAAATTTGTCATTTTTGACACTTTTCATTTTTGACATTTAGCATTGTGACATTTGTCATTTGACATCTTTGACATTTGCCATCTTGAAATTTGTCATTTTTGACATTTTTCATGGTGACACTTTTCATTTTTGACATTTAGCATTGTGACATTTGTCATTTGACATATTGGACATTTGTCATCTTGAAATTTGTCATTTTTGACATTTTTCATGGTGACACTTATCATTTTTGACATTTAGCATTGTGACATTTGCCAGGTTTGACATTTGCCATCTTGAAATTTGTCATTTTTGACATTTTTCATGGTGACACTTTTCATTTTTGACATTTAGCATTGTGACATTTGTCATTTGATATCATTGACATTTGCCATCTTGAAATTTGTTATTTTTGACATTTTTCATGGTGACACTTTTCATTTTTGACATTTAGCATTGTGACATTTGTCATTTGACATCTTTGACATTTGCCATCTTGAAATTTGTCATTTTTGACCCTTTTCATTTTTGACATTTAGCATTGTGACATTTGTCATTTGACATCTTTGACATTTGCCATTTTGAAATTTGTCATTTTTGACATTTTTTATGGTGACACTTTTCATTTTTGACATTTTTTATGGTGACACTTTTCATTTTTGACATTTAGCATTGTGACATTTGTCATTTGACATCTTTGACATTTGCAATCTTGAAATTTGTCATTTTTGACATTTAGCATTGTGACATTTGTCATTTGACATCTTTGACATTTGCCATCTTAAAATTTGTCATTTTTAACATTTTTCATGGTGACACTTTTCATTTTTGACATTTAGCATTGTGACATTTGTCATTTGACATCTTTGACATTTGCCATCTTGAAATTTGTCATTTTTGACATTTTTCATGGTGCCACTTTTCATTTTTGACATTTAGCATTGTGACATTTGTCATTTGACATCTTTGACATTTGCCATCTTGAAATTTGTCATTTTTGACATTTAGCATTGTGACATTTGTCATTTGACATCTTTGACATTTGCCATCTTGAAATTTGTCATTTTTGACACTTTTCATTTTTGACATTGAGCATTGTGACATTTGTCATTTGACATCTTTGACATTTGTCATCTTGAAATTTGTCATTTTTGACATTTTTCATGGTGACACTTTTCATTTTTGACATTTAGCATTGTGACATTTGTCATTTGACATCTTTGACATTTGCCATCTTGAAATTTGTCATTTTTGACATTTTTCATGGTGACACTTTTCGTTTTTGACATTTAGCATTGTGACATTTGTCATTTGAGATCTTTGACATTTGCCATCTTGAAATTTGCTATTTTTGACATTTTTCATGGTGACGCTTTTCATTTTTGACATTTAGCATTGTGACATTTGTCAGTTTTGACATTTGCCATTTTGAAATTTGTCATTTTTGACATTTTTTATGGTGACACTTTTCATTTTTGACATTTTTTATGGTGACACTTTTCATTTTTGACATTTAGCATTGTGACATTTGTCATTTGACATCTTTGACATTTGCAATCTTGAAATTTGTTATTTTTGACATTTCATGGTGACACTTTTCATTTTTGACATTTAGCATTGTGACATTTGTCATTTGACATCTTTGACATTTGCCATCTTGAAATTTGTCATTTTTGACATTTTTCATGGTGACACTTTTCATTTTTGACATTTAGCATTGTGACATTTGTCATTTGACATCTTTGACATTTGCCATCTTGAAATTTGTTATTTTTGACATTTTTCATGGTGACACTTTTCATTTTTGACATTTAGCATTGTGACATTTGTCATTTGACATCTTAGACATTTGCCATCTTGAAATTTGTCATTTTTGACACTTTTCATTTTTGACATTTAGCATTGTGACATTTGTCATTTGACATCTTAGACATTTGCCATCTTGAAATTTGTCATTTTTGACACTTTTCATTTTTGAAATTTAGCATTGTGACATTTGTCATTTGACATCTTTGACATTTGCCATCTTGAAATTTGTCATTTTTGACATTTTTCATGGTGACACTTTTCATTTTTGACATTTAGCATTGTGACATTTGTCATTTGACATCTTTGACATTTGCCATCTTGAAATTTGTCATTTTTGACATTTTTCATGGTGACACTTTTCATTTTTGACATTTAGCATTGTGACATTTGTCATTTGACATGTTAGACATTTGCCATCTTGAAATTTGTCATTTTTGACACTTTTCATTTTTGACATTTAGCATTGTGACATTTGTCATTTGACATCTTTGACATTTGCCATCTTGAAATTTGTCATTTTTGACATTTTTCATGGTGACACTTTTCATTTTTGACATTTAGCATTGTGACATTTGTCATTTGACATATTGGACATTTGCCATCTTGAAATTTGTCATTTTTGACATTTTTCATGGTGACACTTATCATTTTTGACATTTAGCATTGTGACATTTGCCAAGTTTGACATTTGCCATCTTGAAATTTGTCATTTTTGACATTTTTCATGGTGACACTTTTAATTTTTGACATTTAGCATTGTGACATTTGTCATTTGATATCATTGACATTTGCCATCTTGAAATTTGTTATTTTTGACATTTTTCATGGTGACACTTTTCATTTTTGACATTTAGCATTGTGACATTTGTCATTTGACATCTTTGACATTTGCCATCTTGAAATTTGTCATTTTTGACCCTTTTCATTTTTGACATTTAGCATTGTGACATTTGTCATTTGACATCTTTGACATTTGCCATCTTGAAATTTGTCATTTTTGACATTTTTCATGGTGACACTTTTCATTTTTGACATTTAGCATTGTGACATTTGTCATTTGACATCTTAGACATTTGCCATCTTGAAATTTGTCATTTTTGACACTTTTCATTTTTGACATTTAGCATTGTGACATTTGTCATTTGACATCTTTGACATTTGCCATCTTGAAATTTGTCATTTTTGACATTTTTCATGGTGACACTTTTCATTTTTGACATTTAGCATTGTGACATTTGTAATTTGACATCTTTGACATTTGCCATCTTGAAATTTGTCATTTTTGACATTTAGCATTGTGACATTTGTCATTTGACATCTTTGATAATTGCCATCTTGAAATTTGTCATTTTTGACATTTTTCATGGTGACACTTTTCATTTTTGACATTTAGCATTGTGACATTTGTCATTTGACATCTTTGACATTTGCCATCTTAAAATGTGTCATTTTTGACTTTTTTCATGTTGACACTTTTCATTTTTGACATTTAGCATTGTGACATTTGTCATTTGACATCTTTGACATTTGCCATCTTGAAATTTGTCATTTTTGACATTTTTCATGGTGACACTTTTCATTTTTGACATTAAGCATTGTGACATTTGTCATTTGACATCTTAGACATTTGCCATCTTGAAATTTGTCATTTTTGACACTTTTCATTTTTGACATTTAGCATTGTGACATTTGTCATTTGACATCTTTGACATTTGCCATCTTGAAATTTGTCATTTTTGACATTTTTCATGGTGACACTTTTCATTTTTGACATTTAGCATTGTGACATTTGTCATTTGACATCTTTGACATATGCCATCTTGAAATTTGTCATTTTTGACATTTTTCATGGTGACACTTTTCATTTTTGACATTTAGCATTGTGACATTTGTCATTTGACATCTTAGACATTTGCCATCTTGAAATTTGTCATTTTTGACACTTTTCATTTTTGACATTTAGCATTGTGACATTTGTCATTTGACATCTTAGACATTTGCCATCTTGAAATTTGTCATTTTTGACACTTTTCATTTTTGAAATTTAGCATTGTGACATTTGTCATTTGACATCTTTGACATTTGCCATCTTGAAATTTGTCATTTTTGACATTTTTCATGGTGACACTTTTCATTTTTGACATTTAGCATTGTGACATTTGTCATTTGACATCTTTGACATTTGCCATCTTGAAATTTGTCATTTTTGACATTTTTCATGGTGACACTTTTCATTTTTGACATTTAGCATTGTGACATTTGTCATTTGACATCTTAGACATTTGCCATCTTGAAATTTGTCATTTTTGACACTTTTCATTTTTGACATTTAGCATTGTGACATTTGTCATTTGACATCTTTGACATTTGCCATCTTGAAATTTGTCATTTTTGACATTTTTCATGGTGACACTTTTCATTTTTGACATTTAGCATTGTGACATTTGTCATTTGACATATTGGACATTTGCCATCTTGAAATTTGTCATTTTTGACATTTTTCATGGTGACACTTTTCATTTTTGACATTTAGCATTGTGACATTTGTCATTTGACATCTTAGACATTTGCCATCTTGAAATTTGTCATTTTTGACACTTTTCATTTTTGACATTTAGCATTGTGACATTTGTCATTTGACATTTATGACATTTGCCATCTTGAAATTTGTCATTTTTGACATTTTTCATGGTGACACTTTTCATTTTTGACATTTAGCATTGTGACATTTATCATTTGACATCTTTGACATTTTCCATCTTGAAATTTGTCATTTTTGACATTTAGTATTGTGACATTTGTCATTTGACATCTTTGATAATTGCCATTTTGAAATTTGTCATTTTTGACATTTTTCATGGTGACACTTTTCATTTTTGACATTTAGCATTGTGACATTTGTCATTTGACATCTTTGACATTTGCCATCTTAAAATGTGTCATTTTTGACATTTTTCATGGTGACACTTTTCATTTTTGACATTTAGGATTGTGACATTTGTCATTTGACATCTTTGACATTTGCCATCTTGAAATTTGTCATTTTTGACATTTTTCATGGTGACACTTTTCATTTTTGACATTTAGCATTGTGACATTTGTCATTTGACATCTTTGACATTTGCCATCTTGAAATTTGTCATTTTTGACATTTTTCATGGTGACACTTTTCATTTTTGACATTTAGCATTGTGACATTTGTCATTTGACATCTTAGACATTTGCCATCTTGAAATTTGTCATTTTTGACACTTTTCATTTTTGACATTTAGCATTGTGACATTTGTCATTTGACATCTTTGACATTTGCCATCTTGAAATTTGTCATTTTTGACATTTTTCATGGTGACACTTTTCATTTTTGACATTTAGCATTGTGACATTTGTCATTTGACATCTTTGACATTTGCCTTCTTGAAATTTGTCATTTTTGACATTTTTCATGGTGACACTTTTCATTTTTGACATTTAGCATTGTGACATTTGTCATTTGACATCTTAGAAATTTGCCATCTTGAAATTTGTCATTTTTGACACTTTTCATTTTTGACATTTAGCATTGTGACATTTGTCATTTGACATCTTTGACATTTGCCATCTTGAAATTTGTCATTTTTGACATTTTTCATGGTGACACTTTTCATTTTTGACATTTAGCATTGTGACATTTGTCATTTGACATATTGGACATTTGCCATCTTGAAATTTGTCATTTTTGACATTTTTCATGGTGACACTTATCATTTTTGACATTTAGCATTGTTACATTTGCCAGTTTTGACATTTGCCATCTTGAAATTTGTCATTTTTGACATTTTTCATGGTGACACTTTTCATTTTTGACATTTAGCATTGTGACATTTGTCATTTGATATCATTGACATTTGCCATCTTGAAATTTGTTATTTTTGACATTTTTCATGGTGACACTTTTCATTTTTGACATTTAGCATTGTGACATTTGTCATTTGACATCTTCGACATTTGCCATCTTGAAATTTGTCATTTTTGACACTTTCCATTTTTGACATTTAGCATTGTGACATTTGTCATTTGAAATCTTTGACATTTGCCATCTTGATATTTGTAACTTTTGACATTTTTCATGGTGACACTTTTCATTTTTGACATTTAGCATTGTGACATTTGTCATTTGACATCTTAGACATTTGCCATCTTGAAATTTGTCATTTTTGACACTTTTCATTTTTGACATTTAGCATTGTGACATTTGTCATTTGACATTTATGACATTTGCCATCTTGAAATTTGTCATTTTTGACATTTTTCATGGTGACACTTTTCATTTTTGACATTTAGCATTGTGACATTTATCATTTGACATCTTTGACATTTTCCATCTTGAAATTTGTCATTTTTGACATTTAGCATTGTGACATTTGTCATTTGACATCTTTGATAATTGCCATCTTGAAATTTGTCATTTTTGACATTTTTCATGGTGACACTTTTCATTTTTGACATTTAGCATTGTGACATTTGTCATTTGACATCTTTGACATTTGCCATCTTAAAATGTGTCATTTTTGACATTTTTCATGGTGACACTTTTCATTTTTGACATTTAGCATTGTGACATTTGTCATTTGACATCTTTGACATTTGCCATCTTGAAATTTATCATTTTTGACATTTTTCATGGTGACACTTTTCATTTTTGACATTTAGCATTGTGACATTTGTCATTTGACATCTTTGACATTTGCCATCTTGAAATTTGTCATTTTTGACATTTAGCATTGTGACATTTGTCATTTGACATCTTTGACATTTGCCATCTTGAAATTTGTTAGTTTTGACATTTTTCATGGTGACACTTTTCATTTTTGACATTTAGCATTGTGACATTTGTCAGTTTTGACATTTGCCATCTTGAAATTTGTCATTTTTGACATTTTTCATGGTGACACTTTTTATTTTTGACATTTAGCATTGTGACATTTGTCATTTGACATCTTTGACATTTGCCATCTTAAAATTTGTTATTTTTGACATTTTTCATGGTGACACTTTTCATTTTTGACATTTAGCATTGTGAGATTTGTCATTTGACATCTTTGACATTTGCCATCTTGAAATTTGTCAATTTTGACATTTAGCATTGTGACATTTGTCATTTGACATCTTTGACATTTGCCATCTTGAAATTTTTTTATTTTTGACATTTTTCATGGTGACACTTATCATTTTTGACATTTAGCATTGTGACATTTGTCAGTTTTGACATTTGCCATCTTGAAATTTGTTATTTTTGACATTTTTCATGGTCACACTTTTCATTTTTGACATTTAGCATTGTGACATTTGTCAGTTTTGACATTTGCCATCTTGAAATTTGTCATTTTTGACATTTTTCATGGTGACACTTTTCATTTTTAACATTTAGCATTGTGACATTTGTCATTTGACATCTTAGACATTTGCCATCTTGAAATTTGTCATTTTTGACACTTTTCATTTTTGACATTTAGCATTGTGACATTTGTCATTTGACATCTTTGACATTTGCCATCTTGAAATTTGTCATTTTTGACATTTAGCATTGTGACATTTGTCATTTGACATCTTTGATAATTGCCATCTTGAAATTTGTCATTTTTGACATTTTTCATGGTGACACTTATCATTTTTGACATTTAGCATTGTGACATTTGTCAGTTTTGACATTTGCCATCTTGAATTTTGTCATTTTTGACATTTTTCATGGTGACACTTTTCATTTTTGACATTTAGCATTGTGATATTTGTCATTTGACATCTTTGACATTTGCCATCTTGAAATTTGTCATTTTTGACCTTTTTCATGGTGACACTTTTCATTTTTGACATTTAGCATTGTGACATTTGTCATTTGACATCTTTGACATTTGCCATCTTGAAATTTGTCATTTTTTACATTTAGCATTGTGACATTTGTCAGTTTTGACATTTGCCATTTTGAAATATGTCATTTTTGACATTTTTTATGGTGACACTTTTCATTTTTGACATTTAGCATTGTGACATTTGTCATTTGACATCTTTGACATTTGCCATCTTGAAATTTGTTATTTTGACATTTTTCATGGTGACACTTTTCATTTTTGACATTTAGCATTGTGACATTTGTCATTTGACATCTTTGACATTTGCCATCTTGAAATTTGTCATTTTTGACATTTTTCATAGTGACACTTTTCGTTTTTGACATTTAGCATTGTGACATTTGTCATTTGACATCTTTGACATTTGCCATCTTGAAATTTGTTATTTTTGACATTTTTCATGGTGACACTTTTCATTTTTGACATTTAGCATTGTGACATTGGTCATTTGACATCTTTGAAATTTGCCATCTTGAAATTTGTCATTTTTGACATTTTTCATGGTGACACTTTTCGTTTTTGACATTTAGCATTGTGACATTTGTCATTTGACATCTTTGACATATGCCATCTTGAAATTTGTCATTTTTGACATTTTTCATGGTGACACTTTTCATTTTTGACATTTAGCATTGTGACATTTGTCATTTGACATCTTTGACATTTGCCATCTTGAAATTTGTTATTTTTGACATTTTTCATGGTGACACTTATCATTTTTGACATTTAGCATTGTGACATTTGTCATTTGACATCTTTGACATTTGCCATCTTGAAATTTGTTATTTTTGACATTTTTCATGGTGACACTTTTCATTTTTGACATTTAGCATTGTGACATTTGTCATTTGACATCTTTGACATTTGCCATCTTGAAATTTGTCATTTTTGACATTTAGCATTGTGACACTTTTCATTTTTGACATTTAGCATTGTGACATTTGTCATTTGACATCTTAGACATTTGCCATCTTGAAATTTGTCATTTTTGACACTTTTCATTTTTGACATTTAGCATTGTGGCATTTGTAATTTGACATCTTTGACATTTGCCATCTTGAAATTTGTCATTTTTGACATTTTTTATGGTTACACTTTTCATTTTTGACATGTAGCATTGTGACATTTGTCATTTGACATCTTTGACATTTGCCATCTTGAAATTTGTCATTTTTGACATTTTTAATGGTGACACTTTTCATTTTTGACATTTAGCATTGTGACATTTGTCATTTGACATCTTTGACATTTGCCATCTTGAAATTTATCATTTTTGACATTTTTCATGGTGACACTTATCATTTTTGACATTTAGCATTGTGACATTTGCCATCGTGAAATTTGTCATTTTTGACATTTTTCATTTTTGACATTTAGCATTGTGACATTTGTCATTTGACATCTTTGACATTTGCCATCTTGAAATTGGTCATTTTTGACATTTTTCATGGTGACACTTTTTATTTTTGACATTTAGCATTGTGACATTTGTCATTTGACATCTTTGACATTTGCCATCTTGAAATTTGTCATTTTTGACATTTAGCATTGTGACATTTGTCATTTGACATCTTTGACATTTGCCATCTTAAAATTTGTGATTTTTGACTTTTTTATGGTGACACTTTTCATTTTTGACATTTAGCATTGTGACATTTGTCAGTTTTGACATTTGCCATCTTGAAATTTGTCATTTTTGACATTTTTCATGGTGACACTTTTCATTTTTGACATTTAGCATTGTGACATTTGTCATTTGACATCTTTGACATTTGCCATCTTGAAATTTGTTATTTGTGACATTTTTCATGGTGACAATTTTCATTTTTGACATTTAGCGTTGTGACATTTGTCAGTTTTGACATTTGCCATCTTGAAATTTGTCATTTTTGACATTTTTCATGGTGACACTTTTCATTTTTGACATTTATCATTGTGACATTTGTCATTTGACATCTTTGACATTTGCCATCTTGAAATTTGTTATTTTTGACATTTTTCATGGTGACACTTTTCATTTTTGACATTTAGCATTGTGACATTTGTTATTTGACATCTTTGACATATGCCATCTTGAAATTTGTCATTTTTGACATTTTTCATGGTGACACTTTTCATTTTTGACATTTAGCATTGTGACATTTGGCATTTGACATCTTTGACATTTGCCATCTTGAAATTTGTTATTTTTGACATTTTTCATGGTGACACTTTTCATTTTTGACATTTAGCATTGTGACATTTGTCATTTGACATCTTTGACATTTGCCATCTTAAAATTTGTCATTTTTGACATTTAGCATTGTGACACTTTTCATTTTTGACATTTAGCATTGTGACATTTGTCATTTGACATCTTAGACATTTGCCATCTTGAAATTTGTCATTTTTGACACATTTCATTTTTGACATTTAGCATTGTGACATTTGTCATTTGACATCTTTGACATTTGCCATCTTGAAATTTGTCATTTTTGACATTTTTCATGGTAACACTTTTTATTTTTGACATTTAGCATTGTGACATTTGTCATTTGACATCTTTGACATTTGCCATCTTGAAATTTGTCATTTTTGACATTTTTCATAGTGGCACTTTTCATTTTTGACATTTAGCATTGTGACATTTGTCATTTGACATCTTTGACATTTGCCATCTTGAAATTTGTCATTTTTGACATTTTTCATGGTGACACTTTTCATTTTTGACATTTAGCATTGTGACATTTGTCATTTGACATCTTTGACATTTGTGATCTTGAAATTTGTCATTTTTGACATTTTTCATGGTGACACTTATCATTTTTGACATTTAGCATCGTGACATTTGCCAGTTTTGACATTTGCCATCTTGAAATTTGTCATTTTTGACATTTTTCATGGTGACACTTTTCATTTTTGACATTTAGCATTGTGACATTTGTCATTTGATATCATTGACATTTGCCATCTTGAAATTTGTTATTTTTGACATTTTTCATGGTGACACTTTTCATTTTTGACATTTAGCATTGTGACATTTGTCATTTGACATCTTCGACATTTGCCATCTTGAAATTTGTCATTTTTGACACTTTCCATTTTTGACATTTAGCATTGTGACATTTGTCATTTGACATCTTTGACATTTGCCATCTTGATATTTGTAACTTTTGACATTTTTCATGGTGACACTTTTCATTTTTGACATTTAGCATTGTGACATTTGTCATTTGACATCTTAGACATTTGCCATCTTGAAATTTGTCATTTTTGACACTTTTCATTTTTGACATTTAGCATTGTGACATTTGTCATTTGACATTTATGACATTTGCCATCTTGAAATTTGTCATTTTTGACATTTTTCATGGTGACACTTTTCATTTTTGACATTTAGCATTGTGACATTTATCATTTGACATCTTTGACATTTTCCATCTTGAAATTTGTCATTTTTGACATTTAGCATTGTGACATTTGTCATTTGACATCTTTGATAATTGCCATCTTGAAATTTGTCATTTTTGACATTTTTCATGGTGACACTTTTCATTTTTGACATTTAGCATTGTGACATTTGTCATTTGACATCTTTGACATTTGCCATCTTAAAATGTGTCATTTTTGACATTTTTCATGGTGACACTTTTCATTTTTGACATTTAGCATTGTGACATTTGTCATTTGACATCTTTGACATTTGCCATCTTGAAATTTGTCATTTTTGACATTTTTCATGGTGACACTTTTCATTTTTGACATTTAGCATTGTGACATTTGTCATTTGACATCTTTGACATTTGCCATCTTGAAATTTGTCAATTTTGACATTTAGCATTGTGACATTTGTCATTTGACATCTTTGACATTTGCCATCTTGAAATTTGTTAGTTTTGACATTTTTCATGGTGACACTTTTCATTTTTGACATTTAGCATTGTGACATTTGTCAGTTTTGACATTTGCCATCTTGAAATTTGTCATTTTTGACATTTTTTATGGTGACACTTTTTATTTTTGACATTTAGCATTGTGACATTTGTCATTTGACATCTTTGACATTTGCCATCTTAAAATTTGTTATTTTTGACATTTTTCATGGTGACACTTTTCATTTTTGACATTTAGCATTGTGAGATTTGTCATTTGACATCTTTGACATTTGCCATCTTGAAATTTGTCAATTTTGACATTTAGCATTGTGACATTTGTCATTTGACATCTTTGACATTTGCCATCTTGAAATTTTTTTATTTTTGACATTTTTCATGGTGACACTTATCATTTTTGACATTTAGCATTGTGACATTTGTCAGTTTTGACATTTGCCATCTTGAAATTTGTTATTTTTGACATTTTATGGTCACACTTTTCATTTTTGACATTTAGCATTGTGACATTTGTCAGTTTTGACATTTGCCATCTTGAAATTTGTCATTTTTGACATTTTTCATGGTGACACTTTTCATTTTTAACATTTAGCATTGTGACATTTGTCATTTGACATCTTAGACATTTGCCATCTTGAAATTTGTCATTTTTGACACTTTTCATTTTTGACATTTAGCATTGTGACATTTGTCATTTGACATCTTTGACATTTGCCATCTTGAAATTTGTCATTTTTGACATTTTTCATGGTGACACTTTTCATTTTTGACATTTAGCATTGTGACATTTGTCATTTGACATCTTGGACATTTGCCATCTTTAAATTTGTCATTTTTGACATTTTTCATGGTGACACTTATCATTTTTGACATTTAGCATTGTGACATTTGTCAGTTTTGACATTTGCCATCTTGAATTTTGTCATTTTTGACATTTTTCATGGTGACACTTTTCATTTTTGACATTTAGCATTGTGATATTTGTCATTTGACATCTTTGACATTTGCCATCTTGAAATTTGTCATTTTTGACCTTTTTCATGGTGACACTTTTCATTTTTGACATTTAGCATTGTGACATTTGTCATTTGACATCTTTGACATTTGCCATCTTGAAATTTGTCATTTTTTACATTTAGCATTGTGACATTTGTCAGTTTTGACATTTGCCATTTTGAAATATGTCATTTTTGACATTTTTTATGGTGACACTTTTCATTTTTGACATTTAGCATTGTGACATTTGTCATTTGACATCTTTGACATTTGCCATCTTGAAATTTGTTATTTTGACATTTTTCATGGTGACACTTTTCATTTTTGACATTTAGCATTGTGACATTTGTCATTTGACATCTTTGACATTTGCCATCTTGAAATTTGTCATTTTTGACATTTTTCATAGTGACACTTTTCGTTTTTGACATTTAGCATTGTGACATTTGTCATTTGACATCTTTGACATTTGCCATCTTGAAATTTGTTATTTTTGACATTTTTCATGGTGACACTTTTCATTTTTGACATTTAGCATTGTGACATTGGTCATTTGACATCTTTGAAATTTGCCATCTTGAAATTTGTCATTTTTGACATTTTTCATGGTGACACTTTTCGTTTTTGACATTTAGCATTGTGACATTTGTCATTTGACATCTTTGACATATGCCATCTTGAAATTTGTCATTTTTGACATTTTTCATGGTGACACTTTTCATTTTTGACATTTAGCATTGTGACATTTGTCATTTGACATCTTTGACATTTGCCATCTTGAAATTTGTTATTTTTGACATTTTTCATGGTGACACTTATCATTTTTGACATTTAGCATTGTGACATTTGTCATTTGACATCTTTGACATTTGCCATCTTGAAATTTGTTATTTTTGACATTTTTCATGGTGACACTTTTCATTTTTGACATTTAGCATTGTGACATTTGTCATTTGACATCTTTGACATTTGCCATCTTGAAATTTGTCATTTTTGACATTTAGCATTGTGACACTTTTCATTTTTGACATTTAGCATTGTGACATTTGTCATTTGACATCTTAGACATTTGCCATCTTGAAATTTGTCATTTTTGACACTTTTCATTTTTGACATTTAGCATTGTGACATTTGTCATTTGACATCTTTGACATTTGCCATCTTGAAATTTGTCATTTTTGACATTTTTCATAGTGGCACTTTTCATTTTTGACATTTAGCATTGTGACATTTGTCATTTGACATCTTTGACATTTGCCATCTTGAAATTTGTCATTTTTGACATTTTTCATGGTGACACTTTTCATTTTTGACATTTAGCATTGTGACATTTGTCATTTGACATCTTTGACATTTGTGATCTTGAAATTTGTCATTTTTGACATTTTTCATGGTGACACTTATCATTTTTGACATTTAGCATTGTGACATTTGCCATCGTGAAATTTGTCATTTTTGACATTTTTCATTTTTGACATTTAGCATTGTGACATTTGTCATTTGACATCTTTGACATTTGCCATCTTGAAATTGGTCATTTTTGACATTTTTCATGGTGACACTTTTTATTTTTGACATTTAGCATTGTGACATTTGTCATTTGACATCTTTGACATTTGCCATCTTGAAATTTGTCATTTTTGACATTTAGCATTGTGACATTTGTCATTTGACATCTTTGACATTTGCCATCTTAAAATTTGTGATTTTTGACTTTTTTATGGTGACACTTTTCATTTTTGACATTTAGCATTGTGACATTTGTCAGTTTTGACATTTGCCATCTTGAAATTTGTCATTTTTGACATTTTTCATGGTGACACTTTTCATTTTTGACATTTAGCATTGTGACATTTGTCATTTGACATCTTTGACATTTGCCATCTTGAAATTTGTTATTTGTGACATTTTTCATGGTGACAATTTTCATTTTTGACATTTAGCGTTGTGACATTTGTCAGTTTTGACATTTGCCATCTTGAAATTTGTCATTTTTGACATTTTTCATGGTGACACTTTTCATTTTTGACATTTATCATTGTGACATTTGTCATTTGACATCTTTGACATTTGCCATCTTGAAATTTGTTATTTTTGACATTTTTCATGGTGACACTTTTCATTTTTGACATTTAGCATTGTGACATTTGTTATTTGACATCTTTGACATATGCCATCTTGAAATTTGTCATTTTTGACATTTTTCATGGTGACACTTTTCATTTTTGACATTTAGCATTGTGACATTTGGCATTTGACATCTTTGACATTTGCCATCTTGAAATTTGTTATTTTTGACATTTTTCATGGTGACACTTTTCATTTTTGACATTTAGCATTGTGACATTTGTCATTTGACATCTTTGACATTTGCCATCTTAAAATTTGTCATTTTTGACATTTAGCATTGTGACACTTTTCATTTTTGACATTTAGCATTGTGACATTTGTCATTTGACATCTTAGACATTTGCCATCTTGAAATTTGTCATTTTTGACACATTTCATTTTTGACATTTAGCATTGTGACATTTGTCATTTGACATCTTTGACATTTGCCATCTTGAAATTTGTCATTTTTGACATTTTTCATGGTAACACTTTTTATTTTTGACATTTAGCATTGTGACATTTGTCATTTGACATCTTTGACATTTGCCATCTTGAAATTTGTCATTTTTGACATTTTTCATAGTGGCACTTTTCATTTTTGACATTTAGCATTGTGACATTTGTCATTTGACATCTTTGACATTTGCCATCTTGAAATTTGTCATTTTTGACATTTTTCATGGTGACACTTTTCATTTTTGACATTTAGCATTGTGACATTTGTCATTTGACATCTTTGACATTTGTGATCTTGAAATTTGTCATTTTTGACATTTAGCATTGTGACATTTGTCATTTGACATCTTTGACATTTGCCATCTTAAAATTTGTTATTTTTGACATTTTTCATGGTGACACTTTTCATTTTTGACATTTAGCATTGTGACATTTGTCAGTTTTGACATTTGCCATCTTGAAATTTGTCATTTTTGACATTGTTCATGGTGACACTTTTTATTTTTGACATTTAGCATTGTGACATTTGTCATTTGACATCTTTGACATTTGCCATCTTGAAATTTGTTATTTTTGACTTTTTTTATGGTGACACTTTTCATTTTTGACATTTAGCATTGTGACATTTGTCAGTTTTGACATTTGCATTTTGAAATTTGTCATTTTTGACATTTTTTATGGTGACACTTTTCATTTTTGACATTTAGCATTGTGACATTTGTCATTTGACATCTTTGACATTTGTCATCTTGAAATTTGTTATTTTTGACATTTTTCATGGTGACACTTTTCATTTTTGACATTTAGCATTGTGGCATTTGTCATTTGACATCTTTGACATTTGCCATCTTGAAATTTGTCATTTTTGATATTTTTCATGGTGACACTTTTCATTTTTGACATTTAGCATTGTGACATTTGTCATTTGACATCTTTGACATTTGCCATCTTGAAATTTGTCATTTTTGACATTTAGCATTGTGACACTTTTCATTTTTGACATTTAGCATTGTGACATTTGCCATCTTGAAATTTGTCATTTTTGACACTTTTCATTTTTGACATTTAGCATTGTGACATTTGTAATTTGACACCTTTGACATTTGCCATCTTGAAATTTGTCATTTTTGACATTTTTCATGGTGACACTTTTCATTTTTGACATTTAGCATTGTGACATTTGTCATTTGACATCTTTGACATTTGCCATCTTGAAATTTGTCATTTTTGACATTTTTCATGGTGACACTTTTCATTTTTAACATTTAGCATTGTGACATTTGTCATTTGACATCTTAGACATTTGCCATCTTGAAATTTGTCATTTTTGACATTTAGCATTGTGACACTTTTCATTTTTGACATTTAGCATTGTGACATTTGTCATTTGACATCTTAGACATTTGCCATCTTGAAATTTGTCATTTTTGACACTTTTCATTTTTGACATTTAGCATTGTGACATTTGTAATTTGACACCTTTGACATTTGCCATCTTGAAATTTGTCATTTTTGACATTTTTCATGGTGACACTTTTCATTTTTGACATTTAGCATTGTGACATTTGTAATTTGACACCTTTGACATTTGCCATGTTGAAATTTGTCATTTTTGACATTTTTCATGGTGACACTTTTCATTTTTGACATTTAGCGTTGTGACATTTGTCAGTTTTGACATTTGCCATCTTGAAATTTGTCATTTTTGACATTTTTCATGGTGACACTTTTCATTTTTGACATTTATCATTGTGACATTTGTCATTTGACATCTTTGACATTTGCCATCTTGAAATTTGTTATTTTTGACATTTTTCATGGTGACACTTTTCATTTTTGACATTTAGCATTGTGACATTTGTTATTTGACATCTTTGACATATGCCATCTTGAAATTTGTCATTTTTGACATTTTTCATGGTGACACTTTTCATTTTTGACATTTAGCATTGTGACATTTGGCATTTGACATCTTTGACATTTGCCATCTTGAAATTTGTTATTTTTGACATTTTTCATGGTGACACTTTTCATTTTTGACATTTAGCATTGTGACATTTGTCATTTGACATCTTTGACATTTGCCATCTTAAAATTTGTCATTTTTGACATTTAGCATTGTGACACTTTTCATTTTTGACATTTAGCATTGTGACATTTGTCATTTGACATCTTAGACATTTGCCATCTTGAAATTTGTCATTTTTGACACATTTCATTTTTGACATTTAGCATTGTGACATTTGTCATTTGACATCTTTGACATTTGCCATCTTGAAATTTGTCATTTTTGACATTTTTCATGGTAACACTTTTTATTTTTGACATTTAGCATTGTGACATTTGTCATTTGACATCTTTGACATTTGCCATCTTGAAATTTGTCATTTTTGACATTTTTCATAGTGGCACTTTTCATTTTTGACATTTAGCATTGTGACATTTGTCATTTGACATCTTTGACATTTGCCATCTTGAAATTTGTCATTTTTGACATTTTTCATGGTGACACTTTTCATTTTTGACATTTAGCATTGTGACATTTGTCATTTGACATCTTTGACATTTGTGATCTTGAAATTTGTCATTTTTGACATTTAGCATTGTGACATTTGTCATTTGACATCTTTGACATTTGCCATCTTAAAATTTGTTATTTTTGACATTTTTCATGGTGACACTTTTCATTTTTGACATTTAGCATTGTGACATTTGTCAGTTTTGACATTTGCCATCTTGAAATTTGTCATTTTTGACATTGTTCATGGTGACACTTTTTATTTTTGACATTTAGCATTGTGACATTTGTCATTTGACATCTTTGACATTTGCCATCTTGAAATTTGTTATTTTTGACTTTTTTTATGGTGACACTTTTCATTTTTGACATTTAGCATTGTGACATTTGTCAGTTTTGACATTTGCATTTTGAAATTTGTCATTTTTGACATTTTTTATGGTGACACTTTTCATTTTTGACATTTAGCATTGTGACATTTGTCATTTGACATCTTTGACATTTGTCATCTTGAAATTTGTTATTTTTGACATTTTTCATGGTGACACTTTTTATTTTTGACATTTAGCATTGTGGCATTTGTCATTTGACATCTTTGACATTTGCCATCTTGAAATTTGTCATTTTTGATATTTTTCATGGTGACACTTTTCATTTTTGACATTTAGCATTGTGACATTTGTCATTTGACATCTTTGACATTTGCCATCTTGAAATTTGTCATTTTTGACATTTAGCATTGTGACACTTTTCATTTTTGACATTTAGCATTGTGACATTTGCCATCTTGAAATTTGTCATTTTTGACACTTTTCATTTTTGACATTTAGCATTGTGACATTTGTAATTTGACACCTTTGACATTTGCCATCTTGAAATTTGTCATTTTTGACATTTTTCATGGTGACACTTTTCATTTTTGACATTTAGCATTGTGACATTTGTCATTTGACATCTTTGACATTTGCCATCTTGAAATTTGTCATTTTTGACATTTTTCATGGTGACACTTTTCATTTTTAACATTTAGCATTGTGACATTTGTCATTTGACATCTTAGACATTTGCCATCTTGAAATTTGTCATTTTTGACATTTAGCATTGTGACACTTTTCATTTTTGACATTTAGCATTGTGACATTTGTCATTTGACATCTTAGACATTTGCCATCTTGAAATTTGTCATTTTTGACACTTTTCATTTTTGACATTTAGCATTGTGACATTTGTAATTTGACACCTTTGACATTTGCCATCTTGAAATTTGTCATTTTTGACATTTTTCATGGTGACACTTTTCATTTTTGACATTTAGCATTGTGACATTTGTAATTTGACACCTTTGACATTTGCCATGTTGAAATTTGTCATTTTTGACATTTTTCATGGTGACACTTTTCATTTTTGACATTTAGCGTTGTGACATTTGTCAGTTTTGACATTTGCCATCTTGAAATTTGTCATTTTTGACATTTTTCATGGTGACACTTTTCATTTTTGACATTTATCATTGTGACATTTGTCATTTGACATCTTTGACATTTGCCATCTTGAAATTTGTTATTTTTGACATTTTTCATGGTGACACTTTTCATTTTTGACATTTAGCATTGTGACATTTGTTATTTGACATCTTTGACATATGCCATCTTGAAATTTGTCATTTTTGACATTTTTCATGGTGACACTTTTCATTTTTGACATTTAGCATTGTGACATTTGGCATTTGACATCTTTGACATTTGCCATCTTGAAATTTGTTATTTTTGACATTTTTCATGGTGACACTTTTCATTTTTGACATTTAGCATTGTGACATTTGTCATTTGACATCTTTGACATTTGCCATCTTAAAATTTGTCATTTTTGACATTTAGCATTGTGACACTTTTCATTTTTGACATTTAGCATTGTGACATTTGTCATTTGACATCTTAGACATTTGCCATCTTGAAATTTGTCATTTTTGACACATTTCATTTTTGACATTTAGCATTGTGACATTTGTCATTTGACATCTTTGACATTTGCCATCTTGAAATTTGTCATTTTTGACATTTTTCATGGTAACACTTTTTATTTTTGACATTTAGCATTGTGACATTTGTCATTTGACATCTTTGACATTTGCCATCTTGAAATTTGTCATTTTTGACATTTTTCATAGTGGCACTTTTCATTTTTGACATTTAGCATTGTGACATTTGTCATTTGACATCTTTGACATTTGCCATCTTGAAATTTGTCATTTTTGACATTTTTCATGGTGACACTTTTCATTTTTGACATTTAGCATTGTGACATTTGTCATTTGACATCTTTGACATTTGTGATCTTGAAATTTGTCATTTTTGACATTTAGCATTGTGACATTTGTCATTTGACATCTTTGACATTTGCCATCTTAAAATTTGTTATTTTTGACATTTTTCATGGTGACACTTTTCATTTTTGACATTTAGCATTGTGACATTTGTCAGTTTTGACATTTGCCATCTTGAAATTTGTCATTTTTGACATTGTTCATGGTGACACTTTTTATTTTTGACATTTAGCATTGTGACATTTGTCATTTGACATCTTTGACATTTGCCATCTTGAAATTTGTTATTTTTGACTTTTTTTATGGTGACACTTTTCATTTTTGACATTTAGCATTGTGACATTTGTCAGTTTTGACATTTGCATTTTGAAATTTGTCATTTTTGACATTTTTTATGGTGACACTTTTCATTTTTGACATTTAGCATTGTGACATTTGTCATTTGACATCTTTGACATTTGTCATCTTGAAATTTGTTATTTTTGACATTTTTCATGGTGACACTTTTTATTTTTGACATTTAGCATTGTGGCATTTGTCATTTGACATCTTTGACATTTGCCATCTTGAAATTTGTCATTTTTGATATTTTTCATGGTGACACTTTTCATTTTTGACATTTAGCATTGTGACATTTGTCATTTGACATCTTTGACATTTGCCATCTTGAAATTTGTCATTTTTGACATTTAGCATTGTGACACTTTTCATTTTTGACATTTAGCATTGTGACATTTGCCATCTTGAAATTTGTCATTTTTGACACTTTTCATTTTTGACATTTAGCATTGTGACATTTGTAATTTGACACCTTTGACATTTGCCATCTTGAAATTTGTCATTTTTGACATTTTTCATGGTGACACTTTTCATTTTTGACATTTAGCATTGTGACATTTGTCATTTGACATCTTTGACATTTGCCATCTTGAAATTTGTCATTTTTGACATTTTTCATGGTGACACTTTTCATTTTTAACATTTAGCATTGTGACATTTGTCATTTGACATCTTAGACATTTGCCATCTTGAAATTTGTCATTTTTGACATTTAGCATTGTGACACTTTTCATTTTTGACATTTAGCATTGTGACATTTGTCATTTGACATCTTAGACATTTGCCATCTTGAAATTTGTCATTTTTGACACTTTTCATTTTTGACATTTAGCATTGTGACATTTGTAATTTGACACCTTTGACATTTGCCATCTTGAAATTTGTCATTTTTGACATTTTTCATGGTGACACTTTTCATTTTTGACATTTAGCATTGTGACATTTGTAATTTGACACCTTTGACATTTGCCATCTTGAAATTTGTCATTTTTGACATTTTTCATGGTGACACTTTTCATTTTTGACATTTAGCATTGTGACATTTGTCATTTGACATCTTTGACATTTGCCATCTTGATATTTGTAACTTTTAACATTTTTCATGGTGACACTTTTCATTTTTGACATTTAGCATTGTGACATTTGTCATTTGACATCTTAGACATTTGCCATCTTGAAATTTGTCATTTTTGACACTTTTCATTTTTGACATTTAGCATTGTGACATTTGTCATTTGACATTTATGACATTTGCCATCTTGAAATTTGTCATTTTTGACATTTTTCATGGTGACACTTTTCATTTTTGACATTTAGCATTGTGACATTTATCATTTGACATCTTTGACATTTTCCATCTTGAAATTTGTCATTTTTGACATTTAGCATTGTGACATTTGTCATTTGACATCTTTGATAATTGCCATCTTGAAATTTGTCATTTTTGACATTTTTCATGGTGACACTTTTCATTTTTGACATTTAGCATTGTGACATTTGTCATTTGACATCTTTGACATTTGCCATCTTAAAATGTGTCATTTTTGACATTTTTCATGGTGACACTTTTCATTTTTGACATTTAGCATTGTGACATTTGTCATTTGACATCTTTGACATTTGCCATCTTGAAATTTGTCATTTTTGACATTTTTCATGGTGACACTTTTCATTTTTGACATTTAGCATTGTGACATTTGTCATTTGACATCTTTGACATTTGCCATTTTGAAATTTGTCATTTTTGACATTTAGCATTGTGACATTTGTCATTTGACATCTTTGACATTTGCCATCTTGAAATTTGTTAGTTTTGACATTTTTCATGGTGACACTTTTCATTTTTGACATTTAGCATTGTGACATTTGTCAGTTTTGACATTTGCCATCCTGAAATTTGTCATTTTTGACATTTTTCATGGTGACACTTTTTATTTTTGACATTTAGCATTGTGACATTTGTCATTTGACATCTTTGACATTTGCCATCTTAAAATTTGTTATTTTTGACATTTTTCATGGTGACACTTTTCATTTTTGACATTTAGCATTGTAAGATTTGTCATTTGACATCTTTGACATTTGCCATCTTGAAATTTGTCAATTTTGACATTTTTCATGGTGACACTTTTCATTTTTGACATTTAGCATTGTGACATTTGTCATTTGACATCTTTGATATTTGCCATCTTGAAATTTGTCATTTTTGACATTTAGCATTGTGACATTTGTCATTTGACATCTTTGACATTTGCCATCTTGAAATTTTTTTATTTTTGACATTTTTCATGGTGACACTTATCATTTTTGACATTTAGCATTGTGACATTTGTCAGTTTTGACATTTGCCATCTTGAAATTTGTTATTTTTGACATTTTTCATGGTCACACTTTTCATTTTTGACATTTAGCATTGTGACATTTGTCAGTTTTAACATTTGCCATCTTGAAATTTGTCATTTTTGACATTTTTCATGGTGACACTTTTCATTTTTAACATTTAGCATTGTGACATTTGTCATTTGACATCTTAGACATTTGCCATCTTGAAATTTGTCATTTTTGACACTTTTCATTTTTGACATTTAGCATTGTGACATTTGTCATTTGACATCTTTGACATTTGCCATCTTGAAATTTGTCATTTTTGACATTTTTCATGGTGACACTTTTCATTTTTGACATTTAGCATTGTGACATTTGTCATTTGACATCTTGGACATTTGCCATCTTTAAATTTGTCATTTTTGACATTTTTCATGGTGACACTTATCATTTTTGACATTTAGCATTGTGACATTTGTCAGTTTTGACATTTGCCATCTTGAATTTTGTCATTTTTGACATTTTTCATGGTGACACTTTTCATTTTTGACATTTAGCATTGTGATATTTGTCATTTGACATCTTTGACATTTGCCATCTTGAAATTTGTCATTTTTGACCTTTTTCATGGTGACACTTTTCATTTTTGACATTTAGCATTGTGACATTTGTCATTTGACATCTTTGACATTTGCCATCTTGAAATTTGTCATTTTTTACATTTAGCATTGTGACATTTGTCAGTTTTGACATTTGCCATTTTGAAATATGTCATTTTTGACATTTTTTATGGTGACACTTTTCATTTTTGACATTTAGCATTGTGACATTTGTCATTTGACATCTTTGACATTTGCCATCTTGAAATTTGTTATTTTGACATTTTTCATGGTGACACTTTTCATTTTTGACATTTAGCATTGTGACATTTGTCATTTGACATCTTTGACATTTGCCATCTTGAAATTTGTCATTTTTGACATTTTTCATAGTGACACATTTCGTTTTTGACATTTAGCATTGTGACATTTGTCATTTGACATCTTTGACATTTGCCATCTTGAAATTTGTTATTTTTGACATTTTTCATGGTGACACTTTTCATTTTTGACATTTAGCATTGTGACATTGGTCATTTGACATCTTTGAAATTTGCCATCTTGAAATTTGTCATTTTTGACATTTTTCATGGTGACACTTTTCGTTTTTGACATTTAGCATTGTGACATTTGTCATTTGACATCTTTGACATATGCCATCTTGAAATTTGTCATTTTTGACATTTTTCATGGTGACACTTTTCATTTTTGACATTTAGCATTGTGACATTTGTCATTTGACATCTTTGACATTTGCCATCTTGAAATTTGTTATTTTTGACATTTTTCATGGTGACACTTATCATTTTTGACATTTAGCATTGTGACATTTGTCATTTGACATCTTTGACATTTGCCATCTTGAAATTTGTTATTTTTGACATTTTTTATGGTGACACTTTTCATTTTTGACATTTAGCATTGTGACATTTGTCATTTGACATCTTTGACATTTGCCATCTTGAAATTTGTCATTTTTGACATTTAGCATTGTGACACTTTTCATTTTTGACATTTAGCATTGTGACATTTGTCATTTGACATCTTAGACATTTGCCATCTTGAAATTTGTCATTTTTGACACTTTTCATTTTTGACATTTAGCATTGTGGCATTTGTAATTTGACATCTTTGACATTTGCCATCTTGAAATTTGTCATTTTTGACATTTTTTATGGTGACACTTTTCATTTTTGACATGTAGCATTGTGACATTTGTCATTTGACATCTTTGACATTTGCCATCTTGAAATTTGTCATTTTTGACATTTTTAATGGTGACACTTTTCATTTTTGACATTTAGCATTGTGACATTTGTCATTTGACATCTTTGACATTTGCCATCTTGAAATTTGTCATTTTTGACATTTTTCATGGTGACACTTTTTATTTTTGACATTTAGCATTGTGACATTTGTCATTTGACATCTTTGACATTTGCCATCTTGAAATTTGTCATTTTTGACATTTAGCATTGTGACATTTGTCATTTGACATCTTTGACATTTGCCATCTTAAAATTTGTGATTTTTAACTTTTTTATGGTGACACTTTTCATTTTTGACATTTAGCATTGTGACATTTGTCAGTTTTGACATTTGCCATCTTGAAATTTGTCATTTTTGACATTTTTCATGGTGACACTTTTCATTTTTGACATTTAGCATTGTGACATTTGTCATTTGACATCTTTGACATTTGCCATCTTGAAATTTGTTATTTGTGACATTTTTCATGGTGACAATTTTCATTTTTGACATTTAGCGTTGTGACATTTGTCAGTTTTGACATTTGCCATCTTGAAATTTGTCATTTTTGACATTTTTCATGGTGACACTTTTCATTTTTGACATTTATCATTGTGACATTTGTCATTTGACATCTTTGACATTTGCCATCTTGAAATTTGTTATTTTTGACATTTTTCATGGTGGCACTTTTCATTTTTGACATTTAGCATTGTGACATTTGTTATTTGACATCTTTGACATATGCCATCTTGAAATTTGTCATTTTTGACATTTTTCATGGTGACACTTTTCATTTTTGACATTTAGCATTGTGACATTTGGCATTTGACATCTTTGACATTTGCCATCTTGAAATTTGTTATTTTTGACATTTTTCATGGTGACACTTTTCATTTTTGACATTTAGCATTGTGACATTTGTCATTTGACATCTTTGACATTTGCCATCTTAAAATTTGTCATTTTTGACATTTAGCATTGTGACACTTTTCATTTTTGACATTTAGCATTGTGACATTTGTCATTTGACATCTTAGACTTTTGCCATCTTGAAATTTGTCATTTTTGACACATTTCATTTTTGACATTTAGCATTGTGACATTTGTCATTTGACATCTTTGACATTTGCCATCTTGAAATTTGTCATTTTTGACATTTTTCATGGTAACACTTTTTATTTTTGACATTTAGCATTGTGACATTTGTCATTTGACATCTTTGACATTTGCCATCTTGAAATTTGTCATTTTTGACATTTTTCATAGTGGCACTTTTCATTTTTGACATTTAGCATTGTGACATTTGTCATTTGACATCTTTGACATTTGCCATCTTGAAATTTGTCATTTTTGACATTTTTCATGGTGACACTTTTCATTTTTGACATTTAGCATTGTGACATTTGTCATTTGACATCTTTGACATTTGTGATCTTGAAATTTGTCATTTTTGACATTTAGCATTGTGACATTTGTCATTTGACATCTTTGACATTTGCCATCTTAAAATTTGTTATTTGTGTTATTTTTCATGGTGACACTTTTCATTTTTGACATTTAGCATTGTGACATTTGTCAGTTTTGACATTTGCCATCTTGAAATTTGTCATTTTTGACATTGTTCATGGTGACACTTTTTATTTTTGACATTTAGCATTGTGACATTTGTCATTTGACATCTTTGACATTTGCCATCTTGAAATTTGTTATTTTTGACATTTTTTATGGTGACACTTTTCATTTTTGACATTTAGCATTGTGACATTTGTCAGTTTTGACATTTGCATTTTGAAATTTGTCATTTTTGACATTTTTTATGGTGACACTTTTCATTTTTGACATTTAGCATTGTGACATTTGTCATTTGACATCTTTGACATTTGTCATCTTGAAATTTGTTATTTTTGACATTTTTCATGGTGACACTTTTCATTTTTGACATTTAGCATTGTGGCATTTGTCATTTGACATCTTTGACATTTGCCATCTTGAAATTTGTCATTTTTGAAATTTTTCATGGTGACACTTTTCATTTTTGACATTTAGCATTGTGACATTTGTCATTTGACATCTTTGACATTTGCCATCTTGAAATTTGTCATTTTTGACATTAAGCATTGTGACACTTTTCATTTTTGACATTTAGCATTGTGACATTTGTCATTTGACATCTTAGACATTTGCCATCTTGAAATTTGTCATTTTTGACACTTTTCATTTTTGACATTTAGCATTGTGACATTTGTAATTTGACACCTTTGACATTTGCCATCTTGAAATTTGTCATTTTTGACATTTTTCATGGTGACACTTTTCATTTTTGACATTTAGCATTGTGACATTTGTCATTTGACATCTTTGACATTTGCCATCTTGAAATTTGTCATTTTTGACATTTTTCATGGTGACACTTTTCATTTTTGACATTTAGCATTGTGACATTTGTCATTTGACATCTTAGACATTTGCCATCTTGAAATTTGTCATTTTTGACTTTTTTCATTTTTGACATTTAGCATTGTGACATTTGTCATTTGACATCTTTGACATTTGCCATCTTGAAATTTGTCATTTTTGACATTTTTCATGGTGACACTTTTCATTTTTGACATTTAGCATTGTGACATTTGTCATTTAACATCTTTGACATTTGCCATCTTGAAATTTGTCATTTTTGACATTTTTCATGGTGACACTTTTCATTTTTGACATTTAGCATTGTGACATTTGTCATTTGACATCTTAGACATTTGCCATCTTGAAATTTGTCATTTTTGACACTTTTCATTTTTGACATTTAGCATTGTGACATTTGTCATTTGACATCTTTGACATTTGCCATCTTGAAATTTGTTATTTTTGACATTTTTCATGGTGACACTTTTCATTTTTGACATTTAGCATTGTGACATTTGTCAGTTTTGACATTTGTCATCTTGAAATTTGTCATTTTTGACATTTTTCATGGTGACACTTTTCATTTTTGACATTTAGCATTGTGACATTTGTCATTTGACATCTTTGACATTTGCCATCTTGAAATTTGTCATTTTTGACATTTAGCATTGTGACACTTTTCATTTTTGACATTTAGCATTGTGACATTTTTAATTTGACATCTTAGACATTTGCCATCTTGAAATTTGTCATTTTTGACACATTTCATTTTTGACATTTAGCATTGTGACATTTGTCATTTGACATCTTTGACATTTGCCATCTTGAAATTTGTCATTTTTGACATTTAGCATTGTGACACTTTTCATTTTTGACATTTAGCATTGTGACATTTGTCATTTGACATCTTAGACATTTGCCATCTTGAAATTTGTCATTTTTGACACTTTTCATTTTTGACATTTAGCATTGTGACATTTGTCATTTGACATCTTTGATATTTGCCATCTTGAAATTTGTCATTTTTGTTATTTTTCATGGTGACACTTTTCATTTTTAACATTTAGCATTGTGACATTTGTCATTTGACATCTTAGACATTTGCCATCTTGAAATTTGTCATTTTTGACACTTTTCATTTTTGACATTTAGCATTGTGACATTTGTCATTTGACATCTTTGACATTTGCCATCTTGAAATTTGTCATTTTTGACATTTTTCATGGTGACACTTTTTATTTTTGACATTTAGCATTGTGACATTTGTCATTTGACATCTTTGACATTTGCCATCTTGAAATTTGTCATTTTTGACATTTTTCATGGTGACACTTTTCATTTTTGACATTTAGCATTGTGACATTTGTCATTTGACATCTTAGACATTTGCCATCTTGAAATTTGTCATTTTTGACACTTTTCATTTTTGACATTTAGCATTGTGACATTTGTCATTTGACATCTTTGACATTTGCCATCTTGAAATTTGTTATTTTTGACATTTTTCATGGTGACACTTTTCATTTCTGACATTTAGCATTGTGACATTTGTCATTTGACATCTTTGACATTTGCCATCTTGAAATTTGTCATTTTTGACATTTTTCATGGTGACACTTTTCGTTTTTGACATTTAG
The DNA here is from genome assembly GCA_964028335.1 of Altica lythri. NCBI lineage: Eukaryota > Metazoa > Arthropoda > Insecta > Coleoptera > Chrysomelidae > Altica > Altica lythri. The sequence continues at coordinate 24,949 of CAXIIO010000404.1, read as the reverse complement.
CATTGTGACATTTGTCATTTGAGATCTTTGACATTTGCCATCTTGAAATTTGTTATTTTTGACATTTTTCATGGTGACACTTTTCATTTTTGACATTTAGCATTGTGACATTTGTTATTTGACATCTTTGACATTTGCCATCTTGAAATTTGTCATTTTTGACATTTAGCATTGTGACACTTTTCACTTTTTACATTTAGCATTGTGACATTTGTCATTTGACATCTTAGACATTTGCCATCTTGAAATTTGTCATTTTTGACACATTTCATTTTTGACATTTAGCATTGTGACATTTGTCATTTGACATCTTTGACATTTGCCATCTTGAAATTTGTCATTTTTGACATTTTTCATGGTAACACTTTTTATTTTTGACATTTAGCATTGTGACATTTGTCATTTGACATCTTTGACATTTGGCATCTTGAAATTTGTCATTTTTGACATTTTTCATGGTGGCACTTTTCATTTTTGACATTTAGCATTGTGACATTTGTCATTTGACATCTTTGACATTTGCCATCTTGAAATTTGTCATTTTTGACATTTTTCATGGTGACACTTTTCATTTTTGACATTTAGCATTGTGACATTTGTCATTTGACATCTTTGACATTTGCCATCTTGAAATTTGTCATTTTTTACATTTAGCATTGTGACATTTGTCATTTGACATCTTTGACATTTGCCATCTTAAAATTTGTTATTTTTGACATTTTTCATGGTGACACTTTTCATTTTTGACATTTAGCATTGTCACATTTGTCAGTTTTGACATTTGCCATCTTGAAATTTGTCATTTTTGACATTGTTCATGGTGACACTTTTTATTTTTGACATTTAGCATTGTGACATTTGTCATTTGACATCTTTGACATTTGCCATCTTAAAATTTGTTATTTTTAACATTTTTTATGGTGACACTTTTCATTTTTGACATTTAGCATTGTGACATTTGTCAGTTTTGACATTTGCCATTTTGAAATTTGTCATTTTTGACATTTTTCATGGTGAGACTTTTCATTTTTGACATTTAGCATTGTGACATTTGTCATTTGACATCTTTGACATTTGCCATCTTGAAATTTGTTATTTTTGACATTTTTCATGGTGACACTTTTCATATTTGACATTTAGCATTGTGACATTTGTCATTTGACATCTTTGACATTTGCCATCTTGAAATTTGTCATTTTTGACATTTTTCATGGTGACACTTTTCGTTTTTGACATTTAGCATTGTGACATTTGTCATTTGACATCTTTGACATTTGCCATCTTGAAATTTGTTATTTTTGACATTTTTCATGGTGACACTTTTCATTTTTGACATTTAGCATTGTGACATTTGTCATTTGACATCTTTGACATTTGCCATCTTGAAATTTGTCATTTTTGACATTTTTCATGGTGACACTTTTCGTTTTTGACATTTAGCATTGTGACATTTGTCATTTAAGATCTTTGACATTTGCCATCTTGAAATTTGTTATTTTTGACATTTTTCATGGTGACACTTTTCATTTTTGACATTTAGCATTGTGACATTTGTCATTTGACATCTTTGACATTTGCCATCTTGAAATTTGTCATTTTTGACATTTAGCATTGTGACACTTTTCATTTTTGACATTTAGCATTGTGACATTTTTAATTTGACATCTTAGACATTTGCCATCTTGAAATTTGTCATTTTTGACACATTTCATTTTTGACATTTAGCATTGTGACATTTGTCATTTGACATCTTTGACATTTGCCATCTTGAAATTTGTCATTTTTGACATTTAGCATTGTGACACTTTTCATTTTTGACATTTAGCATTGTGACATTTGTCATTTGACATCTTAGACATTTGCCATCTTGAAATTTGTCATTTTTGACACTTTTCATTTTTGACATTTAGCATTGTGACATTTGTCATTTGACATCTTTGATATTTGCCATCTTGAAATTTGTCATTTTTGTTATTTTTCATGGTGACACTTTTCATTTTTAACATTTAGCATTGTGACATTTGTCATTTGACATCTTAGACATTTGCCATCTTGAAATTTGTCATTTTTGACACTTTTTATTTTTGACATTTAGCATTGTGACATTTGTCATTTGACATCTTTGACATTTGCCATCTTGAAATTTGTCATTTTTGACATTTTTCATGGTGACACTTTTCATTTTTGACATTTAGCATTGTGACATTTGTCATTTGACATCTTTGACATTTGCCATCTTGAAATTTGTCATTTTTGACATTTTTCATGGTGACACTTTTCATTTTTGACATTTAGCATTGTGACATTTGTCATTTGACATCTTAGACATTTGCCATCTTGAAATTTGTCATTTTTGACACTTTTCATTTTTGACATTTAGCATTGTGACATTTGTCATTTGACATCTTTGACATTTGCCATCTTGAAATTTGTTATTTTTGACATTTTTCATGGTGACACTTTTCATTTCTGACATTTAGCATTGTGACATTTGTCATTTGACATCTTTGACATTTGCCATCTTGAAATTTGTCATTTTTGACATTTTTCATGGTGACACTTTTCGTTTTTGACATTTAGCATTGTGACATTTGTCATTTGAGATCTTTGACATTTGCCATCTTGAAATTTGTTATTTTTGACATTTTTCATGGTGACACTTTTCATTTTTGACATTTGTCATTTGACATCTTTGACATTTGCCATCTTGAAATTTGTCATTTTTGACATTTAGCATTGTGACACTTTTCACTTTTTACATTTAGCATTGTGACATTTGTCATTTGACATCTTAGACATTTGCCATCTTGAAATTTGTCATTTTTGACACATTTCATTTTTGACATTTAGCATTGTGACATTTGTCATTTGACATCTTTGACATTTGCCATCTTGAAATTTGTCATTTTTGACATTTTTCATGGTAACACTTTTTATTTTTGACATTTAGCATTGTGACATTTGTCATTTGACATCTTTGACATTTGGCATCTTGAAATTTGTCATTTTTGACATTTTTCATGGTGGCACTTTTCATTTTTGACATTTAGCATTGTGACATTTGTCATTTGACATCTTTGACATTTGCCATCTTGAAATTTGTCATTTTTGACATTTTTCATGGTGACACTTTTCATTTTTGACATTTAGCATTGTGACATTTGTCATTTGACATCTTTGACATTTGCCATCTTGAAATTTGTCATTTTTTACATTTAGCATTGTGACATTTGTCATTTGACATCTTTGACATTTGCCATCTTAAAATTTGTTATTTTTGACATTTTTCATGGTGACACTTTTCATTTTTGACATTTAGCATTGTGACATTTGTCAGTTTTGACATTTGCCATCTTGAAATTTGTCATTTTTGACATTGTTCATGGTGACACTTTTTATTTTTGACATTTAGCATTGTGACATTTGTCATTTGACATCTTTGACATTTGCCATCTTAAAATTTGTTATTTTTAACATTTTTTATGGTGACACTTTTCATTTTTGACATTTAGCATTGTGACATTTGTCAGTTTTGACATTTGCCATTTTGAAATTTGTCATTTTTGACATTTTTCATGGTGAGACTTTTCATTTTTGACATTTAGCATTGTGACATTTGTCATTTGACATCTTTGACATTTGCCATCTTGAAATTTGTTATTTTTGACATTTTTCATGGTGACACTTTTCATATTTGACATTTAGCATTGTGACATTTGTCATTTGACATCTTTGACATTTGCCATCTTGAAATTTGTCATTTTTGACATTTTTCATGGTGACACTTTTCGTTTTTGACATTTAGCATTGTGACATTTGTCATTTGACATCTTTGACATTTGCCATCTTGAAATTTGTTATTTTTGACATTTTTCATGGTGACACTTTTCATTTTTGACATTTAGCATTGTGACATTTGTCATTTGACATCTTTGACATTTGCCATCTTGAAATTTGTCATTTTTGACATTTAGCATTGTGACACTTTTCATTTTTGACATTTAGCATTGTGACATTTGTCATTTGACATCTTTGACATTTGCCATCTTGAAATTTGTCATTTTTGACACTTTTCATTTTTGACATTTAGCATTGTGACATTTGTAATTTGACATCTTTGACATTTGCCATCTTGAAATTTGTCATTTTTGACATTTTTCATGGTGACACTTTTCATTTTTGACATTTAGCATTGTGACATTTGTCATTTGACATCTTTGACATTTGCCATCTTGAAATTTGTCATTTTTGACATTTTTCATGGTGACACTTTTCATTTTTAACATTTGTCATTTGACATCTTAGACATTTGCCATCTTGAAATTTGTCATTTTTGACACTTTTCATTTTTGACATTTAGCATTGTGACATTTGTCATTTGACATCTTTGACATTTGCCATCTTGAAATTTGTCATTTTTGACATTTTTCATGGTGACACTTTTCATTTTTGACATTTAGCATTGTGACATTTGTCATTTGACATCTTTGACATTTGCCATCTTGAAATTTGTCATTTTTGACATTTTTCATGGTGGCACTTTTCATTTTTGACATTTAGCATTGTGACATTTGTCATTTGACATCTTTGACATTTGCCATCTTGAAATTTGTCATTTTTGACATTTTTCATGGTGACACTTTTCATTTTTGACATTTAGCATTGTGACATTTGTCATTTGACATCTTTGACATTTGCCATCTTGAAATTTGTCATTTTTTACATTTAGCATTGTGACATTTGTCATTTGACATCTTTGACATTTGCCATCTTAAAATTTGTTATTTTTGACATTTTTCATGGTGACACTTTTCATTTTTGACATTTAGCATTGTGACATTTGTCAGTTTTGATATTTGCCATCTTGAAATTTGTCATTTTTGACATTGTTCATGGTGACACTTTTTATTTTTGACATTTAGCATTGTGACATTTGTCATTTGACATCTTTGACATTTGCCATCTTAAAATTTGTTATTTTTGACATTTTTTATGGTGACACTTTTCATTTTTGACATTTAGCATTGTGACATTTGTCAGTTTTGACATTTGCCATTTTGAAATTTGTCAGTTTTGACATTTGCCATCTTGAAATTTGTCATTTTTGACATTGTTCATGGTGACACTTTTCATTTTTGACATTTAGCATTGTGACATTTGTCATTTGACATCTTTGACATTTGCCATCTTGAAATTTGTCATTTTTGACATTTTTCATGGTGACACTTTTCATTTTTGACATTTAGCATTGTGACATTTGTCATTTGACATCTTAGACATTTGCCATCTTGAAATTTGTCATTTTTGACACTTTACATTTTTGACATTTAGCATTGTGACATTTGTCATTTGACATCTTTGACATTTGCCATCTTGAAATTTGTTATTTTTGACATTTTTCATGGTGACACTTTTCATTTTTGACATTTAGCATTGTGACATTTGTCAGTTTTGACATTTGTCATCTTGAAATTTGTCATTTTTGACATTTTTCATAGTGACACTTTTCATTTGGACATTTAGCATTGTGACATTTGTAATTTGACATCTTTGACATTTGCCATCTTGAAATTTGTCATTTTTGACATTTTTCATGGTAACACTTTTCATTTTTGACATTTAGCATTGTGACATTTGTCATTTGACATCTTTGACATTTGCCATCTTGAAATTTGTCATTTTTGACATTTTTCATGGTGACACTTTTCATTTTTAACATTTGTCATTTGACATCTTAGACATTTGCCATCTTGAAATTTGTCATTTTTGACACTTTTCATTTTTGACATTTAGCATTGTGACATTTGTCATTTGACATCTTTGACATTTGCCATCTTGAAATTTGTCATTTTTGACATTTTTCATGGTGACACTTTTCATTTTTGACATTTAGCATTGTGACATTTGTCATTTGACATCTTTGACATTTGCCATCTTGAAATTTGTCATTTTGGACATTTTTCATGGTGACACTTTTCATTTTTGACATTTAGCATTGTGACATTTGTCATTTGACATCTTAGACATTTGCCATCTTGAAATTTGTCATTTTTGACACTTTACATTTTTGACATTTAGCATTGTGACATTTGTCATTTGACATCTTTGACATTTGCCATCTTGAAATTTGTTATTTTTGACATTTTTCATGGTGACACTTTTCATTTTTGACATTTAGCATTGTGACTATTGTCAGTTTTGACATTTGTCATCTTGAAATTTGTCATTTTTGAAATTTTTCATGGTGACACTTTTCATTTGGACATTTAGCATTGTGACATTTGTCATTTGACATCTTTGACATTTGCCATCTTGAAATTTGTTATTTTTGACATTTTATGGTGACACTTTTCATTTTTGACATTTAGCATTGTGACATTTGTCATTTGACATCTTTGACATTTGCCATCTTGAAATTTGTTATTTTTGACATTTTTCATGGTGACACTTTTCGTTTTTGACATTTAGCATTGTGACATTTGTCATTTGACATCTTTGACATTTGCCATCTTGAAATTTGTCATTTTTAACATTTAGCATTGTGACACTTTTCATTTTTGACATTTAGCATTGTGACATTTGTCATTTGACATCTTAGACATTTGCCATCTTAAAATTTGTCATTTATGACACTTTTCATTTTTGACATTTAGCATTGTGACATTTGTCATTTGACATCTTTGACATTTGCCATCTTGAAATTTGTTATTTTTGACATTTTATGGTGACACTTTTCATTTTTGACATTTAGCATTGTGACATTTGTCATTTGACATCTTTGACATTTGCCATTTTGAAATTTGTTATTTTTGACATTTTTCATGGTGACACTTTTCATTTTTGACATTTAGCATTGTGACATTTGTCATTTGACATCTTTGACATTTGCCATCTTGAAATTTGTCATTTTTGACATTTAGCATTGTGACACTTTTCATTTTTGACATTTAGCATTGTGACATTTGTCATTTGACATCTTAGACATTTGCCATCTTGAAATTTGTCATTTTTGACACTTTTCATTTTTGACATTTAGCATTGTGACATTTGTCATTTGACATCTTTGACATTTGCCATCTTGAAATTTGTCATTTTTGACATTTTTCATGGTGACACTTTTCATTTTTGACATTTAGCATTGTGACATTTGTCATTTGACATCTTTGACATTTGCCATCTTGAAATTTGTCATTTTTGACATTTTTCATGGTGACACTTTTCATTTTTGACATTTAGCATTGTGACATTTGTCATTTGACATCTTAGACATTTGCCATCTTGAAATTTGTCATTTTTGACACTTTTCATTTTTGACATTTAGCATTGTGACATTTGTCATTTGACATCTTTGACATTTGCCATCTTGAAATTTGTCATTTTTGACATTTTTCATGGTGACACTTTTCATTTTTGACATTTAGCATTGTGACATTTGTCATTTGACATATTAGACATTTGCCATCTTGAAATTTGTCATTTGACATCTTTGACATTTGCCATCTTGAAATTTGTCATTTTTGACATTTTTCATGGTGACACTTTTCATTTTTGACATTTAGCATTGTGACATTTGTCATTTGACATCTTGGACATTTGCCATCTTGAAATTTGTCATTTTTGACATTTTTCATGGTGACACTTATCATTTTTGACATTTAGCATTGTGACATTTGTCAGTTTTGACATTTGCCATCTTGAAATTTGTCATCTTTGACATTTAGCATTGTGACATTTGTCATTTGACATCTTTGACATTTGCCATCTTGAAATTTGTCATTTTTGACATTTTTCATGGTGACACTTTTCATTTTTGACATTTAGCATTGTGACATTTGTCATTTGACATCTTTGACATTTGCCATCTTGAAATTTGTCATTTTTGACATTTAGCATTGTGACATTTGTCATTTGACATCTTAGACATTTGCCATCTTGAAATTTGTCATTTTTGACACTTTTCATTTTTGACATTTAGCATTGTGACATTTGTCATTTGACATCTTTGACATTTGCCATCTTGAAATTTGTCATTTTTGACATTTTTCATGGTGACACTTTTCATTTTTGACATTTAGCATTGTGACATTTGTCATTTGACATCTTTGACATTTGCCATCTTGAAATTTGTCATTTTTGACATTTTTCATGGTGACACTTTTCATTTTTGACATTTAGCATTGTGACATTTGTCATTTGACATCTTAGACATTTGCCATCTTGAAATTTGTCATTTTTGACACTTTTCATTTTTGACATTTAGCATTGTGACATTTGTCATTTGACATCTTTGACATTTGCCATCTTGAAATTTGTCATTTTTGACATTTTTCATGGTGACACTTTTCATTTTTGACATTTAGCATTGTGACATTTGTCATTTGACATATTAGACATTTGCCATCTTGAAATTTGTCATTTGACATCTTTGACATTTGCCATCTTGAAATTTGTCATTTTTGACATTTTTCATGGTGACACTTTTCATTTTTGACATTTAGCATTGTGACATTTGTCATTTGACATCTTGGACATTTGCCATCTTGAAATTTGTCATTTTTGACATTTTTCATGGTGACACTTATCATTTTTGACATTTAGCATTGTGACATTTGTCAGTTTTGACATTTGCCATCTTGAAATTTGTCATCTTTGACATTTAGCATTGTGACATTTGTCATTTGACATCTTTGACATTTGCCATCTTGAAATTTGTCATTTTTGACATTTTTCATGGTGACACTTTTCATTTTTGACATTTAGCATTGTGACATTTGTCATTTGACATCTTTGACATTTGCCATCTTGAAATTTGTCATTTTTGACATTTAGCATTGTGACATTTGTCATTTGACATCTTTGACATATGCCATCTTGAAATTTGTCATTTTTGACACTTTTCATTTTTGACATTTAGCATTGTGACATTTGTCATTTGACATCTTTGACATTTGCCATTTTGAAATTTGTCATTTTTGACATTTTTCATGGTGACACTTTTCATTTTTGACATTTAGCATTGTGACATTTGTCATTTGACATCTTTGACATTTGCCATCTTGAAATTTGTCATTTTTGACATTTTTCATGGTGACACTTATCATTTTTGACATTTAGCATTGTGACATTTGCCATCGTGAAATTTGTCATTTTTGACATTTTTCATTTTTGACATTTAGCATTGTGACATTTGTCATTTGACATCTTTGACATTTGCCATCTTGAAATTGGTCATTTTGACATTTTTCATGGTGACACTTTTTATTTTTGACATTTAGCATTGTGACATTTGTCATTTGACATCTTTGACATTTGCCATCTTGAAATTTGTCATTTTTGACATTTAGCATTGTGACATTTGTCATTTGACATCTTTGACATTTGCCATCTTAAAATTTGTGATTTTTGACTTTTTTATGGTGACACTTTTCATTTTTGACATTTAGCATTGTGACATTTGTCAGTTTTGACATTTGCCATCTTGAAATTTGTCATTTTTGACATTTTTCATGGTGACACTTTTCATTTTTGACATTTAGCATTGTGACATTTGTCATTTGACATCTTTGACATTTGCCATCTTGAAATTTGTTATTTGTGACATTTTTCATGGTGACAATTTTCATTTTTGACATTTAGCGTTGTGACATTTGTCAGTTTTGACATTTGCCATCTTGAAATTTGTCATTTTTGACATTTTTCATGGTGACACTTTTCATTTTTGACATTTATCATTGTGACATTTGTCATTTGACATCTTTGACATTTGCCATCTTGAAATTTGTTATTTTTGACATTTTTCATGGTGACACTTTTCATTTTTGACATTTAGCATTGTGACATTTGTTATTTGACATCTTTGACATATGCCATCTTGAAATTTGTCATTTTTGACATTTTTCATGGTGACACTTTTCATTTTTGACATTTAGCATTGTGACATTTGGCATTTGACATCTTTGACATTTGCCATCTTGAAATTTGTTATTTTTGACATTTTTCATGGTGACACTTTTCATTTTTGACATTTAGCATTGTGACATTTGTCATTTGACATCTTTGACATTTGCCATCTTAAAATTTGTCATTTTTGACATTTAGCATTGTGACACTTTTCATTTTTGACATTTAGCATTGTGACATTTGTCATTTGACATCTTAGACATTTGCCATCTTGAAATTTGTCATTTTTGACACATTTCATTTTTGACATTTAGCATTGTGACATTTGTCATTTGACATCTTTGACATTTGCCATCTTGAAATTTGTCATTTTTGACATTTTTCATGGTAACACTTTTTATTTTTGACATTTAGCATTGTGACATTTGTCATTTGACATCTTTGACATTTGCCATCTTGAAATTTGTCATTTTTGACATTTTTCATAGTGGCACTTTTCATTTTTGACATTTAGCATTGTGACATTTGTCATTTGACATCTTTGACATTTGCCATCTTGAAATTTGTCATTTTTGACATTTTTCATGGTGACACTTTTCATTTTTGACATTTAGCATTGTGACATTTGTCATTTGACATCTTTGACATTTGTGATCTTGAAATTTGTCATTTTTGACATTTAGCATTGTGACATTTGTCATTTGACATCTTTGACATTTGCCATCTTAAAATTTGTTATTTTTGACATTTTTCATGGTGACACTTTTCATTTTTGACATTTAGCATTGTGACATTTGTCAGTTTTGACATTTGCCATCTTGAAATTTGTCATTTTTGACATTGTTCATGGTGACACTTTTTATTTTTGACATTTAGCATTGTGACATTTGTCATTTGACATCTTTGACATTTGCCATCTTGAAATTTGTTATTTTTGACATTTTTTATGGTGACACTTTTCATTTTTGACATTTAGCATTGTGACATTTGTCAGTTTTGACATTTGCATTTTGAAATTTGTCATTTTTGACATTTTTTATGGTGACACTTTTCATTTTTGACATTTAGCATTGTGACATTTGTCATTTGACATCTTTGACATTTGTCATCTTGAAATTTGTTATTTTTGACATTTTTCATGGTGACACTTTTCATTTTTGACATTTAGCATTGTGGCATTTTTCATTTGACATCTTTGACATTTGCCATCTTGAAATTTGTCATTTTTGATATTTTTCATGGTGACACTTTTCATTTTTGACATTTAGCATTGTGACATTTGTCATTTGACATCTTTGACATTTGCCATCTTGAAATTTGTCATTTTTGACATTTAGCATTGTGACACTTTTCATTTTTAACATTTAGCATTGTGACATTTGTCATTTGACATCTTAGACATTTGCCATCTTGAAATTTGTCATTTTTGACACTTTTCATTTTTGACATTTAGCATTGTGACATTTGTAATTTGACACCTTTGACATTTGCCATCTTAAAATTTGTCATTTTTGACATTTTTCATGGTGACACTTTTCATTTTTGACATTTAGCATTGTGACATTTGTCATTTGACATCTTTGACATTTGCCATCTTGAAATTTGTCATTTTTGACATTTTTCATGGTGACACTTTTCATTTTTAACATTTAGCATTGTGACATTTGTCATTTGACATCTTAGACATTTGCCATCTTGAAATTTGTCATTTTTGACTTTTTTCATTTTTGACATTTAGCATTGTGACATTTGTCATTTGACATCTTTGACATTTGCCATCTTGAAATTTGTCATTTTTGACATTTTTCATGGTGACACTTTTCATTTTTGACATTTAGCATTGTGACATTTGTCATTTAACATCTTTGACATTTGCCATCTTGAAATTTGTCATTTTTGACATTTTTCATGGTGACACTTTTCATTTTTGACATTTAGCATTGTGACATTTGTCATTTGACATCTTAGACATTTGCCATCTTGAAATTTGTCATTTTTGACACTTTTCATTTTTGACATTTAGCATTGTGACATTTGTCATTTGACATCTTTGACATTTGCCATCTTGAAATTTGTTATTTTTGACATTTTTCATGGTGACACTTTTCATTTTTGACATTTAGCATTGTGACATTTGTCAGTTTTGACATTTGTCATCTTGAAATTTGTCATTTTTGACATTTCTCATGGTGACACTTTTCATTTTTGACATTTAGCATTGTGACATTTGTCATTTGACATCTTTGACATTTGCCATCTTGAAATTTGTTATTTTTGACATTTTTCATGGTGACACTTTTCATTTTTGACATTTAGCATTGTGACATTTGTCATTTGACATCTTTGACATTTGCCATCTTGAAATTTGTCATTTTTGACATTTTTCATGGTGACACTTTTCGTTTTTGACATTTAGCATTGTGACATTTGTCATTTGAGATCTTTGACATTTGCCATCTTGAAATTTGTTATTTTTGACATTTTTCATGGTGACACTTTTCATTTTTGACATTTAGCATTGTGACATTTGTCATTTGACATCTTTGACATTTGCCATCTTGAAATTTGTCATTTTTGACATTTAGCATTGTGACACTTTTCATTTTTGACATTTAGCATTGTGACATTTGTCATTTGACATCTTAGACATTTGCCATCTTGAAATTTGTCATTTTTGACACATTTCATTTTTGACATTTAGCATTGTGACATTTGTCATTTGACATCTTTGACATTTGCCATCTTGAAATTTGTCATTTTTGACATTTAGCATTGTGACACTTTTCATTTTTGACATTTAGCATTGTGACATTTGTCATTTGACATCTTAGACATTTGCCATCTTGAAATTTGTCATTTTTGACACTTTTCATTTTTGACATTTAGCATTGTGACATTTGTAATTTGACATCTTTGACATTTGCCATCTTGAAATTTGTCATTTTTGACATTTTTCATGGTGACACTTTTCATTTTTGACATTTAGCATTGTGACATTTGTCATTTGACATCTTTGATATTTGCCATCTTGAAATTTGTCATTTTTGTTATTTTTCATGGTGACACTTTTCATTTTTAACATTTAGCATTGTGACATTTGTCATTTGACATCTTAGACATTTGCCATCTTGAAATTTGTCATTTTTGACACTTTTCATTTTTGACATTTAGCATTGTGACATTTGTCATTTGACATCTTTGACATTTGCCATCTTGAAATTTGTCATTTTTGACATTTTTCATGGTAACACTTTTCATTTTTGACATTTAGCATTGTGACATTTGTCATTTGACATCTTTGACATTTGCCATCTTGAAATTTGTCATTTTTGACATTTTTCATGGTGACACTTTTCATTTAGCATTGTGACATTTGTCATTTGACATCTTAGACATTTGCCATCTTGAAATTTGTCATTTTTGACACTTTTCATTTTTGACATTTAGCATTGTGACATTTGTCATTTGACATCTTTGACATTTGCCATCTTGAAATTTGTTATTTTTGACATTTTTCATGGTGACACTTTTCATTTCTGACATTTAGCATTGTGACATTTGTCATTTGACATCTTTGACATTTGCCATCTTGAAATTTGTCATTTTTGACATTTTTCATGGTGACACTTTTCGTTTTTGACATTTAGCATTGTGACATTTGTCATTTGAGATCTTTGACATTTGCCATCTTGAAATTTGTTATTTTTGACATTTTTCATGGTGACACTTTTCATTTTTGACATTTAGCATTGTGACATTTGTCATTTGACATCTTTGACATTTGCCATCTTGAAATTTGTCATTTTTGACATTTAGCATTGTGACACTTTTCACTTTTTACATTTAGCATTGTGACATTTGTCATTTGACATCTTAGACATTTGCCATCTTGAAATTTGTCATTTTTGACACATTTCATTTTTGACATTTAGCATTGTGACATTTGTCATTTGACATCTTTGACATTTGCCATCTTGAAATTTGTCATTTTTGACATTTTTCATGGTAACACTTTTTATTTTTGACATTTAGCATTGTGACATTTGTCATTTGACATCTTTGACATTTGGCATCTTGAAATTTGTCATTTTTGACATTTTTCATGGTGGCACTTTTCATTTTTGACATTTAGCATTGTGACATTTGTCATTTGACATCTTTGACATTTGCCATCTTGAAATTTGTCATTTTTGACATTTTTCATGGTGACACTTTTCATTTTTGACATTTAGCATTGTGACATTTGTCATTTGACATCTTTGACATTTGCCATCTTGAAATTTGTCATTTTTTACATTTAGCATTGTGACATTTGTCATTTGACATCTTTGACATTTGCCATCTTAAAATTTGTTATTTTTGACATTTTTCATGGTGACACTTTTCATTTTTGACATTTAGCATTGTGACATTTGTCAGTTTTGACATTTGCCATCTTGAAATTTGTCATTTTTGACATTGTTCATGGTGACACTTTTTATTTTTGACATTTAGCATTGTGACATTTGTCATTTGACATCTTTGACATTTGCCATCTTAAAATTTGTTATTTTTAACATTTTTTATGGTGACACTTTTCATTTTTGACATTTAGCATTGTGACATTTGTCAGTTTTGACATTTGCCATTTTGAAATTTGTCATTTTTGACATTTTTCATGGTGACACTTTTCATTTTTGACATTTAGCATTGTGACATTTGTCATTTGACATCTTTGACATTTGCCATCTTGAAATTTGTTATTTTTGACATTTTTCATGGTGACACTTTTCATATTTGACATTTAGCATTGTGACATTTGTCATTTGACATCTTTGACATTTGCCATCTTGAAATTTGTCATTTTTGACATTTTTCATGGTGACACTTTTCGTTTTTGACATTTAGCATTGTGACATTTGTCATTTGACATCTTTGACATTTGCCATCTTGAAATTTGTTATTTTTGACATTTTTCATGGTGTCACTTTTCATTTTTGACATTTAGCATTGTGACATTTGTCATTTGACATCTTTGACATTTGCCATCTTGAAATTTGTCATTTTTGACATTTAGCATTGTGACACTTTTCATTTTTGACATTTAGCATTGTGACATTTGTCATTTGACATCTTAGACATTTGCCATCTTGAAATTTGTCATTTTTGACACTTTTCATTTTTGACATTTAGCATTGTGACATTTGTAATTTGACATCTTTGACATTTGCCATCTTGAAATTTGTCATTTTTGACATTTTTCATGGTGACACTTTTCATTTTTGACATTTAGCATTGTGACATTTGTCATTTGACATCTTTGACATTTGCCATCTTGAAATTTGTCATTTGTGACATTTTTCATGGTGACACTTTTCATTTTTAACATTTGTCATTTGACATCTTAGACATTTGCCATCTTGAAATTTGTCATTTTTGACACTTTTCATTTTTGACATTTAGCATTGTGACATTTGTCATTTGACATCTTTGACATTTGCCATCTTGAAATTTGTCATTTTTAACATTTTTCATGGTGACACTTTTCATTTTTGACATTTAGCATTGTGACATTTGTCATTTGACATCTTTGACATTTGCCATCTTGAAATTTGTCATTTTTGACATTTTTCATGGTGGCACTTTTCATTTTTGACATTAAGCATTGTGACATTTGTCATTTGACATCTTTGACATTTGCCATCTTGAAATTTGTCATTTTTGACATTTTTCATGGTGACACTTTTCATTTTTGACATTTAGCATTGTGACATTTGTCATTTGACATCTTTGACATTTGCCATCTTGAAATTTGTCATTTTTTACATTTAGCATTGTGACATTTGTCATTTGACATCTTTGACATTTGCCATCTTAAAATTTGTTATTTTTGACATTTTTCATGGTGACACTTTTCATTTTTGACATTTAGCATTGTGACATTTGTCAGTTTTGACATTTGCCATCTTGAAATTTGTCATTTTTGACATTGTTCATGGTGACACTTTTTATTTTTGACATTTAGCATTGTGACATTTGTCATTTGACATCTTTGACATTTGCCATCTTAAAATTTGTTATTTTTGACATTTTTTATGGTGACACTTTTCATTTTTGACATTTAGCATTGTGACATTTGTCAGTTTTGACATTTGCCATTTTGAAATTTGTCAGTTTTGACATTTGCCATCTTGAAATTTGTCATTTTTGACATTGTTCATGGTGACACTTTTCATTTTTGACATTTAGCATTGTGACATTTGTCATTTGACATCTTTGACATTTGCCATCTTGAAATTTGTCATTTTTGACATTTTTCATGGTGACACTTTTCATTTTTGACATTTAGCATTGTGACATTTGTCATTTGACATCTTAGACATTTGCCATCTTGAAATTTGTCATTTTTGACACTTTACATTTTTGACATTTAGCATTGTGACATTTGTCATTTGACATCTTTGACATTTGCCATCTTGAAATTTGTTATTTTTGACATTTTTCATGGTGACACTTTTCATTTTTGACATTTAGCATTGTGACATTTGTCAGTTTTGACATTTGTCATCTTGAAATTTGTCATTTTTGACATTTTTCATAGTGACACTTTTCATTTGGACATTTAGCATTGTGACATTTGTAATTTGACATCTTTGACATTTGCCATCTTGAAATTTGTCATTTTTGACATTTTTCATGGTGACACTTTTCATTTTTGACATTTAGCATTGTGACATTTGTCATTTGACATCTTTGACATTTGCCATCTTGAAATTTGTCATTTTTGACATTTTTCATGGTGACACTTTTCATTTTTAACATATGTCATTTGACATCTTAGACATTTGCCATCTTGAAATTTGTCATTTTTGACACTTTTCATTTTTGACATTTAGCATTGTGACATTTGTCATTTGACATCTTTGACATTTGCCATCTTGAAATTTGTCATTTTTGACATTTTTCATGGTGACACTTTTCATTTTTGACATTTAGCATTGTGACATTTGTCATTTGACATCTTTGACATTTGCCATCTTGAAATTTGTCATTTTTGACATTTTTCATGGTGACACTTTTCATTTTTGACATTTAGCATTGTGACATTTGTCATTTGACATCTTAGACATTTGCCATCTTGAAATTTGTCATTTTTGACACTTTACATTTTTGACATTTAGCATTGTGACATTTGTCATTTGACATCTTTGACATTTGCCATCTTGAAATTTGTTATTTTTGACATTTTTCATGGTGACACTTTTCATTTTTGACATTTAGCATTGTGACATTTGTCAGTTTTGACATTTGTCATCTTGAAATTTGTCATTTTTGACATTTTTCATGGTGACACTTTTTATTTGGACATTTAGCATTGTGACATTTGTCATTTGACATCTTTGACATTTGCCATCTTGAAATTTGTTATTTTTGACATTTTATGGTGACACTTTTCATTTTTGACATTTAGCATTGTGACATTTGTCATTTGACATCTTTGACATTTGCCATCTTGAAATTTGTTATTTTTGACATTTTTCATGGTGACACTTTTCGTTTTTGACATTTAGCATTGTGACATTTGTCATTTGACATCTTTGACATTTGCCATCTTGAAATTTGTCATTTTTGACATTTAGCATTGTGACACTTTTCATTTTTGACATTTAGCATTGTGACATTTGTCATTTGACATCTTAGACATTTGCCATCTTAAAATTTGTCATTTATGACACTTTTCATTTTTGACATTTAGCATTGTGACATTTGTCATTTGACATCTTTGACATTTGCCATCTTGAAATTTGTTATTTTTGACATTTTATGGTGACACTTTTCATTTTTGACATTTAGCATTGTGACATTTGTCATTTGACATCTTTGACATTTGCCATCTTGAAATTTGTTATTTTTGACATTTTTCATGGTGACACTTTTCATTTTTGACATTTAGCATTGTGACATTTGTCATTTGACATCTTTGACATTTGCCATCTTGAAATTTGTCATTTTTGACATTTAGCATTGTGACACTTTTCATTTTTGACATTTAGCATTGTGACATTTGTCATTTGACATCTTAGACATTTGCCATCTTGAAATTTGTCATTTTTGACACTTTTCATTTTTGACATTCTGCATTGTGACATTTGTCATTTGACATCTTTGACATTTGCCATCTTGAAATTTGTCATTTTTGACATTTTTCATGGTGACACTTTTCATTTTTGACATTTAGCATTGTGACATTTGTCATTTGACATCTTTGACATTTGCCATCTTGAAATTTGTCATTTTTGACATTTTTCATGGTGACACTTTTCATTTTTGACATTAAGCATTGTGACATTTGTCATTTGACATCTTAGACATTTGCCATCTTGAAATTTGTCATTTTTGACACTTTTCATTTTTGACATTTAGCATTGTGACATTTGTCATTTGACATCTTTGACATTTGCCATCTTGAAATTTGTCATTTTTGACATTTTTCATGGTGACACTTTTCATTTTTGACATTTAGCATTGTGACATTTGTCATTTGACATATTAGACATTTGCCATCTTGAAATTTGTCATTTGACATCTTTGACATTTGCCATCTTGAAATTTGTCATTTTTGACATTTTTCATGGTGACACTTTTCATTTTTGACATTTAGCATTGTGACATTTGTCATTTGACATCTTGGACATTTGCCATCTTGAAATTTGTCATTTTTGACATTTTTCATGGTGACACTTATCATTTTTGACATTTAGCATTGTGACACTTGTCAGTTTTGACATTTGCCATCTTGAAATTTGTCATCTTTGACATTTAGCATTGTGACATTTGTCATTTGACATCTTTGACATTTGCCATCTTGAAATTTGTCATTTTTGACATTTTTCATGGTGAAACTTTTCATTTTTGACATTTAGCATTGTGACATTTGTCATTTGACATCTTTGACATTTGCCATCTTAAAATTTGTCATTTTTGACATTTAGCATTGTGACATTTGTCATTTGACATCTTTGACATATGCCATCTTGAAATTTGTCATTTTTGACATTTTTCATGGTGACACTTTTCATTTTTGACATTTAGCATTGTGACATTTGTCATTTGACATATTAGACATTTGCCATCTTGAAATTTGTCATTTGACATCTTTGACATTTGCCATCTTGAAATTTGTCATTTTTGACATTTTTCATGGTGACACTTTTCATTTTTGACATTTAGCATTGTGACATTTGTCATTTGACATCTTGGACATTTGCCATCTTAAAATTTGTTATTTTTGACATTTTTCATGGTGACACTTTTCATTTTTGACATTTAGCATTGTGACATTTGTCAGTTTTGACATTTGCCATCTTGAAATTTGTCATTTTTGACATTGTTCATGGTGACACTTTTTATTTTTGACATTTAGCATTGTGACATTTGTCATTTGACATCTTTGACATTTGCCATCTTGAAATTTGTTATTTTTGACATTTTTTATGGTGACACTTTTCATTTTTGACATTTAGCATTGTGACATTTGTCAGTTTTGACATTTGCATTTTGAAATTTGTCATTTTTGACATTTTTTATGGTGACACTTTTCATTTTTGACATTTAGCATTGTGACATTTGTCATTTGACATCTTTGACATTTGTCATCTTGAAATTTGTTATTTTTGACATTTTTCATGGTGACACTTTTCATTTTTGACATTTAGCATTGTGGCATTTGTCATTTGACATCTTTGACATTTGCCATCTTGAAATTTGTCATTTTTGATATTTTTCATGGTGACACTTTTCATTTTTGACATTTAGCATTGTGACATTTGTCATTTGACATCTTTGACATTTGCCATCTTGAAATTTGTCATTTTTGACATTTAGCATTGTGACACTTTTCATTTTTAACATTTAGCATTGTGACATTTGTCATTTGACATCTTAGACATTTGCCATCTTGAAATTTGTCATTTTTGACACTTTTCATTTTTGACATTTAGCATTGTGACATTTGTAATTTGACACCTTTGACATTTGCCATCTTGAAATTTGTCATTTTTGACATTTTTCATGGTGACACTTTTCATTTTTGACATTTAGCATTGTGACATTTGTCATTTGACATCTTTGACATTTGCCATCTTGAAATTTGTTATTTTTGACATTTTTTATGGTGACACTTTTCATTTTTGACATTTAGCATTGTGACATTTGTCAGTTTTGACATTTGCATTTTGAAATTTGTCATTTTTGACATTTTTTATGGTGACACTTTTCATTTTTGACATTTAGCATTGTGACATTTGTCATTTGACATCTTTGACATTTGTCATCTTGAAATTTGTTATTTTTGACATTTTTCATGGTGACACTTTTCCTTTTTGACATTTAGCATTGTGGCATTTGTCATTTGACATCTTTGACATTTGCCATCTTGAAATTTGTCATTTTTGATATTTTTCATGGTGACACTTTTCATTTTTGACATTTAGCATTGTGACATTTGTCATTTGACATCTTTGACATTTGCCATCTTGAAATTTGTCATTTTTGACATTTAGCATTGTGACACTTTTCATTTTTAACATTTAGCATTGTGACATTTGTCATTTGACATCTTAGACATTTGCCATCTTGAAATTTGTCATTTTTGACTTTTTTCATTTTTGACATTTAGCATTGTGACATTTGTCATTTGACATCTTTGACATTTGCCATCTTGAAATTTGTCATTTTTGACATTTTTCATGGTGACACTTTTCATTTTTGACATTTAGCATTGTGACATTTGTCATTTAACATCTTTGACATTTGCCATCTTGAAATTTGTCATTTTTGACATTTTTCATGGTGACACTTTTCATTTTTGACATTTAGCATTGTGACATTTGTCATTTGACATCTTAGACATTTGCCATCTTGAAATTTGTCATTTTTGACACTTTTCATTTTTGACATTTAGCATTGTGACATTTGTCATTTGACATCTTTGACATTTGCCATCTTGAAATTTGTTATTTTTGACATTTTTCATGGTGACACTTTTCATTTTTGACATTTAGCATTGTGACATTTGTCAGTTTTGACATTTGTCATCTTGAAATTTGTCATTTTTGACATTTCTCATGGTGACACTTTTCATTTTTGACATTTAGCATTGTGACATTTGTCATTTGACATCCTTGACATTTGCCATCTTGAAATTTGTTATTTTTGACATTTTTCATGGTGACACTTTTCATTTTTGACATTTAGCATTGTGACATTTGTCATTTGACATCTTTGACATTTGCCATCTTGAAATTTGTCATTTTTGACATTTTTCATGGTGACACTTTTCGTTTTTGACATTTAGCATTGTGACATTTGTCATTTGAGATCTTTGACATTTGCCATCTTGAAATTTGTTATTTTTGACATTTTTCATGGTGACACTTTTCATTTTTGACATTTAGCATTGTGACATTTGTCATTTGACATCTTTGACATTTGCCATCTTGAAATTTGTCATTTTTGACATTTAGCATTGTGACACTTTTCATTTTTGACATTTAGCATTGTGACATTTGTCATTTGACATCTTAGACATTTGCCATCTTGAAATTTGTCATTTTTGACACATTTCATTTTTGACATTTAGCATTGTGACATTTGTCATTTGACATCTTTGACATTTGCCATCTTGAAATTTGTCATTTTTGACATTTAGCATTGTGACACTTTTCATTTTTGACATTTAGCATTGTGACATTTGTCATTTGACATCTTAGACATTTGCCATCTTGAAATTTGTCATTTTTGACACTTTTCATTTTTGACATTTAGCATTGTGACATTTGTAATTTGACATCTTTGACATTTGCCATCTTGATATTTGTCATTTTTGACATTTTTCATGGTGACACTTTTCATTTTTGACATTTAGCATTGTGACATTTGTCATTTGACATCTTTGATATTTGCCATCTTGAAATTTGTCATTTTTGTTATTTTTCATGGTGACACTTTTCATTTTTAACATTTAGCATTGTGACATTTGTCATTTGACATCTTAGACATTTGCCATCTTGAAATTTGTCATTTTTGACACTTTTCATTTTTGACATTTAGCATTGTGACATTTGTCATTTGACATCTTTGACATTTGCCATCTTGAAATTTGTCATTTTTGACATTTTTCATGGTAACACTTTTCATTTTTGACATTTAGCATTGTGACATTTGTCATTTGACATCTTTGACATTTGCCATCTTGAAATTTGTCATTTTTGACATTTTTCATGGTGACACTTTTCATTTTTGACATTTAGCATTGTGACATTTGTCATTTGACATCTTAGACATTTGCCATCTTGAAATTTGTCATTTTTGACACTTTTCATTTTTGACATTTAGCATTGTGACATTTGTCATTTGACATCTTTGACATTTGCCATCTTGAAATTTGTTATTTTTGACATTTTTCATGGTGTCACTTTTCATTTTTGACATTTAGCATTGTGACATTTGTCATTTGACATCTTTGACATTTGCCATCTTGAAATTTGTCATTTTTGACATTTAGCATTGTGACACTTTTCATTTTTGACATTTAGCATTGTGACATTTGTCATTTGACATCTTAGACATTTGCCATCTTGAAATTTGTCATTTTTGACACTTTTCATTTTTGACATTTAGCATTGTGACATTTGTAATTTGACATCTTTGACATTTGCCATCTTGAAATTTGTCATTTTTGACATTTTTCATGGTGACACTTTTCATTTTTGACATTTAGCATTGTGACATTTGTCATTTGACATCTTTGACATTTGCCATCTTGAAATTTGTCATTTGTGACATTTTTCATGGTGACACTTTTCATTTTTAACATTTAGCATTGTGACATTTGTCATTTGACATCTTAGACATTTGCCATCTTGAAATTTGTCATTTTTGACTTTTTTCATTTTTGACATTTAGCATTGTGACATTTGTCATTTGACATCTTTGACATTTGCCATCTTGAAATTTGTCATTTTTGACATTTTTCATGGTGACACTTTTCATTTTTGACATTTAGCATTGTGACATTTGTCATTTAACATCTTTGACATTTGCCATCTTGAAATTTGTCATTTTTGACATTTTTCATGGTGACACTTTTCATTTTTGACATTTAGCATTGTGACATTTGTCATTTGACATCTTAGACATTTGCCATCTTGAAATTTGTCATTTTTGACACTTTTCATTTTTGACATTTAGCATTGTGACATTTGTCATTTGACATCTTTGACATTTGCCATCTTGAAATTTGTTATTTTTGACATTTTTCATGGTGACACTTTTCATTTTTGACATTTAGCATTGTGACATTTGTCAGTTTTGACATTTGTCATCTTGAAATTTGTCATTTTTGACATTTCTCATGGTGACACTTTTCATTTTTGACATTTAGCATTGTGACATTTGTCATTTGACATCTTTGACATTTGCCATCTTGAAATTTGTTATTTTTGACATTTTTCATGGTGACACTTTTCATTTTTGACATTTAGCATTGTGACATTTGTCATTTGACATCTTTGACATTTGCCATCTTGAAATTTGTCATTTTTGACATTTTTCATGGTGACACTTTTCGTTTTTGACATTTAGCATTGTGACATTTGTCATTTGAGATCTTTGACATTTGCCATCTTGAAATTTGTTATTTTTGACATTTTTCATGGTGACACTTTTCATTTTTGACATTTAGCATTGTGACATTTGTCATTTGACATCTTTGACATTTGCCATCTTGAAATTTGTCATTTTTGACATTTAGCATTGTGACACTTTTCATTTTTGACATTTAGCATTGTGACATTTGTCATTTGACATCTTAGACATTTGCCATCTTGAAATTTGTCATTTTTGACACATTTCATTTTTGACATTTAGCATTGTGACATTTGTCATTTGACATCTTTGACATTTGCCATCTTGAAATTTGTCATTTTTGACATTTAGCATTGTGACACTTTTCATTTTTGACATTTAGCATTGTGACATTTGTCATTTGACATCTTAGACATTTGCCATCTTGAAATTTGTCATTTTTGACACTTTTCATTTTTGACATTTAGCATTGTGACATTTGTAATTTGACATCTTTGACATTTGCCATCTTGAAATTTGTCATTTTTGACATTTTTCATGGTGACACTTTTCATTTTTGACATTTAGCATTGTGACATTTGTCATTTGACATCTTTGATATTTGCCATCTTGAAATTTGTCATTTTTGTTATTTTTCATGGTGACACTTTTCATTTTTAACATTTAGCATTGTGACATTTGTCATTTGACATCTTAGACATTTGCCATCTTGAAATTTGTCATTTTTGACACTTTTCATTTTTGACATTTAGCATTGTGACATTTGTCATTTGACATCTTTGACATTTGCCATCTTGAAATTTGTCATTTTTGACATTTTTCATGGTAACACTTTTCATTTTTGACATTTAGCATTGTGACATTTGTCATTTGACATCTTTGACATTTGCCATCTTGAAATTTGTCATTTTTGACATTTTTCATGGTGACACTTTTCATTTTTGACATTTAGCATTGTGACATTTGTCATTTGACATCTTAGACATTTGCCATCTTGAAATTTGTCATTTTTGACACTTTTCATTTTTGACATTTAGCATTGTGACATTTGTCATTTGACATCTTTGACATTTGCCATCTTGAAATTTGTTATTTTTGACATTTTTCATGGTGTCACTTTTCATTTTTGACATTTAGCATTGTGACATTTGTCATTTGACATCTTTGACATTTGCCATCTTGAAATTTGTCATTTTTGACATTTAGCATTGTGACACTTTTCATTTTTGACATTTAGCATTGTGACATTTGTCATTTGACATCTTAGACATTTGCCATCTTGAAATTTGTCATTTTTGACACTTTTCATTTTTGACATTTAGCATTGTGACATTTGTAATTTGACATCTTTGACATTTGCCATCTTGAAATTTGTCATTTTTGACATTTTTCATGGTGACACTTTTCATTTTTGACATTTAGC